>CM029021.1:25461735-25764235 GCA_016801055.1 Panax notoginseng | reverse complement strand
ACATCTCAGAGGTCGGAAGTAATCTTGCGGATTTCTTGTAGAGCTCCCATGCGATGCGGTAACGAAAGACCGTGACATCTTGTGACACCCCCAAATTCGGTACTTCCAGTTCCACAGGATTTGGTGTTCACGATACAAATATCATCTATCTATCTACCCATAATAATGCAAACCATGCAATAATAGAAATAAAATATTTCCCTTAAGGGTTACAACATCTGAATAATAATACAATTCCAGGTTAAACTAACCTTAAATATCTGTGCGGAATTATAAATAAATAAGTTTTAAACAACATCTTTAACTTAAGTCTTAAACAAATATATCATATAAAATAACAAGTCATATCAAATAACAAGTCTCCATCATTTGCTAACTTTGCCTTTGCCCTTACTAGTGGAAGGTTCGTCAGCTCTTTCGTTCTTAACTGTAATGTTATAATTAAGCAAGAGTGAGCATAAATGCCCACAAGTATAAAAATAAAATAACAGTATAATAACATGCGAATAAATCAAAGACCTCTGAATAAAAGCTCAACTTTTGAATCAAGAGTGAATAACAAGAATCAAAAGAATTCTGAGGGTCATAAGACCTTGAACTATGTCCTATGTTAACAAGGGTTATACTTGAAACCTTTAATAGTCATAAGACTATGGACCTTCTTCTCGTACTTAGGGGGATCAGCCCTTAGTACCATACTGTGTAAAATATCTTAATGCTAAAGCGTAAATAATCCCCTATATAGGGTTGTTCATCTCAGTTTGACATTTGAGTCCGCACCAAAGGAAGTTTAGTTTGGATAATTCTTCAAGGGTTCTGAAATTTAGAACGCTCATCAACTATGGACTAGTTGAATCATTAAGGGTTCACTAGTCTAATAAGGTTCAACAATAATAATATTCAATTTGAATAATAATAATCTCAAAACGTATACAATAGGATAATTATTGTATAACTGAATCATGCTTTGAAAAGATAAATCAATCTTTAATATAACATTTGAACTTGAATAATAGAATTGATAATTTACTCGAGGTAAATAATAAACTTGAACAATAATGACAAGTAGGGTTAGGAAACTTGCTCAAATTTAAGAGTTTAAGTTTAGGAAACTTGCCTCGTGCGTAGATTACACTTTAACTAAGCACGTTCTTTGAATTAAATCCTACATACCATTCACATTCACAATACCAGTTAATTATAACTTAACTTATCATTATAAACTCATTCTCGTTGTCTACTTTAATTATCGACTGTACTTAGTCAATTTATCTCATTATCACATAATTTGTACTTCATGAATAATAATCTAATTATGTATTCAATAATTTAAATCATATTTATTTATATTATTTACATGTTTAAACAACTATTTTTATCATCACATTATACCTCTAACATGTTTACATGTTCATTACATTAATCCACTAACACATTGTTAGACTTAAACATTTTTAATATCTCATTTCTAAATTTTCTGGGGAGTGGCGCTGTGGCGCCACGTTTGTACTGGCTCTTGGCGCTACGGCGCCGTGGCGCTGCGGTCTGATACTTGGCGCTGTGGCGCGGTGGCGCTGCGGCGCGGGACTTCAGTTCTGGAGTTGGCGCCGCGGCGCGAGACTCCAGAATTCGATTCCCAGTTCACGAAGAACACAGAGTTCAGCGAAAAGGACACCAAATAATCATTAATTTCATTAATTTAACATACCCACATGTTAATATTCACATATAATCATTACCCAACATCTATAAAGTAATTTTAACCCATTAAAACACATAATCACAGAATTAAAACATAAAAATTTCCACTGTTCTTGATGTTCTTGAAGTATTGAACATAAATTCCTAAAATTCAACGCCACGGATTCGTTATAAAGCCAAATCCGTTCATTTAAAGCTTGGTCTCTTCGTATCAACATGCATAATAATGTAGGAGTGTAAAATTTAGGGATAATATACGATCACTACATAAAATTTCACGTATAAGGCCATAAGGTCAAAACTCAAACTCTGTAATTTTGTAGAAATCATATACGACATGTTTTCATGAATTTGATGTTATGGTTTACAACATATACATAATTAAACACAATTTGATATAACATAACATATATATAACTCATAATCATTACTCCTCACCCAATTACAGAGGTTTAAAACTAAAACTATGAAACCCATTTTATGAAAACTAAAAGACGTAATTTAGAAATTGGGAAGGAGGATATTACCCTGAGAATGAGTATAGATTAGTAGGGAATGAGGTTCTTCTCAACTCTTTTTAAATCAAACAATTTTCTCTCAACACCTCATAATCTCTCTATCTGAAACTCTCTCTGCTATGCCAGACTTAGAAGAAAAAAAAAATGAAAGAAAGGAAAGGAAGGCGTATAATAGAATTGAAGACGCAATAGAGATCAGTTACCCGATCATGGGTAACTGCTAACAACTCCCTTTTGGGTCTTGTTTGGCTGGCAAGAATTGGTTTCAAAACTAATTAATTTAATAACACCTTATCATATAGTTTAAAATGTCGCACTTCTTATAAAATTTCTTATAAAATAAATCCAATATTTTATTTAATTTATTTTAAATAAAATATAATAATTTCTCATAAATTCACATAGTCACATAATTAAATTTCTCATTAATAAATAATGTCAAATTATTAACTCTCTGATTAATAATTGCATTAATTAAAATAACATGGCTTATTAAATATTTCTTTTAATACAATAAGCTCACATAATCACATACTTCGAATAATAAAATTCTCCACATTAATTTAATAAATGTAACACATATAATTAAATTAATCTACCACAATTGCATCAATTAATTATTAAATCTAATAATTAAATCATCAAAAATATTTATTTAATTCAATAAATATTAAAATTAAATTACAAAATTCTCGTTCGTCACACATCTTCCAAGGACCACTGCCCTTTGCAAATGTTAACATTGGACCTTACGAAACCGTCAACATACTTGCATACAAAAATGCCACAGTTCGAGTTGTTGTGTTGTTTCGGTCTAATCTTTGTGGTTTGCACAGTAGGATTACCGCTGGGCCCCTCACGCATCGGATTACCCTTTCGCAAACAAAATGGTATCAAATGTACCTGCATGTACAAAGTAGTTGGTTAATAGTTTTTTAATATTAAAGGGCATTATAAAAGTAAAATATTTTAAAACTACACATACCACAACTTTAACAAATTTTGAGTACATTTCCTGTAACTTCATATGTTTGGTATCATTGTAGTACGGGTCAATTATCGTAACCATCCAATCTTCAACTGAGAATAGGAACAAGACAAAATGGCTTTGATGTGTACTACACACCGGCATGAATATGTACTGGAATTCGTGTAAAGTTGGGCCAACATCTTGGTTCACATACGGACTGCAAAAACTCCATGCCTGATTCTTTTCAGTTGGGGGCACATAGGTCTGCCCAAGATGCATGAAGAATGAATTCACGAAACCAAATTGGGCCCACCTTTGTATTCCTCGCGACCTGTAGTATTCCTCTCTGTCTCGTAGCAACAACATATAAGCGTCGAGGACATGCTCGAAAATCCAATTCCCAGACCCTAAGGATTGCAATGCACTGTGGTCTAAATCATATAACTGCCGCGGATGTGACAAAGGATATAATATCTCTCCCGAGGCCACCACATTTTCAAACATATGTTTATTTATGAATGCCTCCTTCCAATCTTTCAATTTTTTGGTTAAGGACCCTTTTGGTCTATAAGAGATGTAATGTCCCGCATCTTGTTCCTAATTGAGACCCAAATGTACATTATTATTATAGCGCATGCCTTTTTTATTTATAAATATGAATATAAGTAATAATTAATATGCTTTAATGAAAACCATCACTATTTATACCTTAAATGAACCAGCTCCTATGATGTCAGAAAGTCCCGTAAAGTCAGAGTTGGTTGGAATGTAACACTCCTCATACGTCTGGGAGGTCGGAATGTAACACTCCTCATAGGCTTGGGTGGTGGGAATGGAGCTCTCCTCATATGTTTGTGTGGTGGGTATGTAGCTCTCTTGTACAACATACTCAATTTGTTTCCCAAGCCCTTCATTGAATTGGGAGAATTGGGACTGTGGTCCAAAATTTGTGGGACTCCCCTGTCTAGGTATTTGTTTCCCCCTTACTTCGAAGTCGTATAGACTGTATTGGTAATCCCAATTGTGTTTTTGCAGAACCAACTCGGGAGGCAGCTGAGTAAGTGCTAAAAACTTGTCAAGTAAAGACTTTGCACTCTCAACCTGTCATGTAAGATAAACACAAACAAATATCAATAACACATAATATGAATAAATGTAATATTAAGTATTACTCTAATATAAATAAATTAAAGAAGACTATAATTTTCTACCATTTTAATAAGGTGATGTTGGTTGTAAATGGCCCGAGGCTCATAACAACTGTGACGCCCCCAAAATAGGTATACATCACCTATTCTGAGTCGTCAAATACATGGTACAAAATACAAATAAAACTTAATTATATAACTGTCGTGTAAAATACGACAAAACATAAGCTGTGAGTTTTAATACAACATTTTCTTCTAAACAGTATTCAAACTCAAAATAAGTCCTCAATACATTTATTTTCACACTATTTCATCGAATAGTGAGGACTACTAATGCTATCATCTGAACCGTCACTCCGTTCCCCGACTAGTCCCCGCTACGTTCTCATTTCCTGAAGAGAACAATGAAAGCAAAAGGGTGAGCTCAACTAGCCCAATAAGAGATATTATGACTAAAATAATGTAGAATAATTTATCATTAGTCTTCAACAGTGTTAAACTGATAAAATATAACAAATATCAAGTTTAACTGCAGCGGAACAAGATATCCATTAAAAGAGTCAAGTAGAGAATAAAATCTACTATCTTTTATGATTTAAAAAGGTTTTTCATCACTTTTATCGCTTAGACTTAGCTTAATAAATAATCCACATCGTCCCTGCACTACGGCCAAGGATATTCATTAGTATCACGACCACAAATTATCCATGCACTACGGGTCAAGGATATTCGTGTATTCATCAATGGTCATGATCATGCCAACAACTGTCCATCAATGCACTACGGGCCAATGAGGACTTTTACCACATCATTTGTAACATTACGGTCATGATTACACCGAATAATCCCTGGTCATAATCATACCAAGTCCATCTATGCACTACAAGCCACAGATGACTTTCAACAAAATATAAACATGAGGATGATGACAATGATATAAGAATTCAATAAAACAAATTCAAGAATTAATTTATCCAGGAACCAACAATGTCCAAATTGTCAACATGATAGTGCTTTGTAGAGTAAAATTCAAGAATGCTCAGAAGAATATTTCCATGAAAAGATACTGGACGAAGCACAAATATCAAAGATATTCTATTAATTTTATGGAGTATAAAAGTCAAAACTTTAACCAACTGAGTATAATAAAGAATGGAATAACAAAAGAATTCACCAAGCATGCGATAGACCGCACAGACAGGTTATTCCAACAGAAAAATAAATAATGGAACCAGGTCATGCGTAAACGCACAGACATGATATTCCAACAGAATAATAAATAATAGAACCAGGTCATGCGTAAACGCACAGACAGGATATTCCAACAGAATAATAAATAATGGAACCAGGTCATGCGTAAACGCACAGACAGGATGTTCTAACAAAATGATAAATAATAAAATAACAACAGAATTTCACCATGTATGCGGTACTTCGCATAGACAGGTTATTCCAACATAATAATAAAGAATGAAATAATAGCTCTTACGAGTATTGGAAAGAAAATAATTCTCTTAATGAATATGAAAGAATAATACCCCTTACCGTAAAAGAAGAGTATTTCGACTGGTAGGACGAGGATATTCTTGAAGAAAACTTATACTGTTTTTTCTACGCTCAAAGCTTCTAAAAACTCTAAAGAAATACGCTCAAGATTATAGAAGAGAATTCTCTGAATTTTTGGTGTGATTTCAATTCTAACTAGGAATCCTATTTATAGGAGAATGGAAAGGATACAATGTTGTACTATGCAATAAAATATAATATATTCTATTTATAATCAAATAAAACAAAACTTTATAAAAAATATTCTGTTTTATATAAAAAGTTTTACTATGCAAACACTATACAGACACTATGCAAATACTATGCATAATAAAATATAATATATTCTATTTAAAATCTAATAAAATAAATAATTTTATAAAAGTATTCTGTTTTATATAAAAAGATTTTACTATGCAAAATACTATGCATAATAGAATATAATATATTCTATTTATAGTCTAATAAAACAGATAACTTTATAAAAGTATTCTGTTTTATATAAAAAGCTTTTCTGTTTTATTACATTAATAATACTAATAAAACTAAATTTATATATATATATATATATATATATATATATATATATATATATATAAACTTTCGCGACTTCATAAAAAGACACCTCAATATAATTAACAACATTTATCATCTTTATTATAATTCACAATATTAATCGACCAGGTCGTTTCCAGGAAAGAGGGGGCTTTCCAATAAGGATTTCTCCCTATTGGCGCACAATTAGGTGACCAAACATCTCCTTGACAGAACTTCTAGACATCGTTAATATTACAAATAATAATATTAATAACTTTGTCGTCTCAATTATTGATTATAAAATATTGGCAATAATTGAATCAAATAACGTGAGATACTATGCAGCAATTATTGTAATAATAATTGAACAAAACTGAGTGACTTCTTACGTAAGCATCAATAATCAATACCGTGTGCTACTATGTAACCACGCGTATTACTGTACTTTTAACACCGGGTGTTTTAACAGTTAACAATAAAACTTTCACCGTTATTTTCATAAAGTATTTTTGTCGTTTTCTCAATCCGACAATAATTTTGTTGTGGGGTCCACCAATGACTGTGCCGTCGTACGAATATTCCCTGTAAAAACAAATATTCCCCGACCAATCGAATATTATACAACAACTTGCGTACTTTGCAAAATTTATAAATATTACCCACAACTATAACATTATATCAAATTCATTCCATAATATTTAAAAATGATATTTATAAAAAAATCATCTTTATTAAAAAATTGGGGTTTTACAACAACTGTCGAGGTCCCTTGCCTGTCGAGGTCGATGGATTTTCCAACGTGTAATTTTCCTATACCAGGCCATGTAATCATCTACTGACACATAATTAGAAATTTCATATTGTTGTCTTTCGAGATGATCCATGTATGCCTCCCAATCGAAATGTATTCCCCTCTCAAGGCCATGCAATCCTCGACGTTAATAAATTTATACTTTTTCTCCTTCCTAAGGTCACCATGGTTTTTGGCGGGTGATGGTATGCCTTGCATGAACCCGAACTCTCTCATAACACGGTCCGACATCTGGTATTCCACAATATCAAAGTGAATCAAGGGGACCCCACCAGATCCCAATAACCTGCCTTCAAAATTAAATCCACTGATATCATCATCCAACATTATGTAAGGCCGCCAAACCACATCCAACATAGACTTAATATCTAACTCCCCTCGGTAAAATGACAAATGGTGATGGGGATTCTCACGTCTACCAGGGTAACTATGGGCACCAAAATATGACCATGCTAAAGCCCTAGGTAACCATAGGGATGATTGTGGCCAAAGGGTACCTTCCAATATTTACACGCTCATAGGCCCAAATTTGTAACAATGTTACACAACCATTAATGTATTTCACTCCTTTCCTAGTAGCAGTATATAAAGACCTGTACAAATATGCTAACACTACTGCGCCCCAAGAGGAAGTTACACAATCTTTAGCGTTGGCGATAAAAAACATATATCTTGGGTGCACACTATTCCTATTACTATTTGGGAATAAAATTGCCCCACACAACCACAACATGTAGGCCTTTGTGTGTCGCCCTACAACATCTTTACTTGCATTTTCAGGACAATTATTAAAATGTTTGTGCAACCACACTAATGAAATTGCACTGCGCTTTTTTGAACTAAAATATTCACCAGCTAAGATATCTCCAAAACAATTCCTAAAATAATTCAAATTAGTGACAGCAAGGGGACCCGTTAAGGGCTTTCCCACCACCGATAACCCAAAAATAAAGTGAACATCCTCTAACGTGATTGTTATTTCTCCACAGTTTAAATGAAAAGTATTGGTCTCCGGGCGCCATCTCTCGACGAGGGCAGATATGAGACCAAGGTCAGTTTGGTGTACAACACCTCGAAAACTAAAAACTCCAAATCCACATTTATCTAAAAGGATTTTTTGTTCTTTTGTCAAATTTCACTGATTATATTTCTGATCAGTATATTAACTGGAGCCTAGTTTTCCCCTATCTCTCCCATGATATATGTCATCTGATACATGATCGTGTTGATCATTAGGAACACTTGGATCAATTGGCCCATATTCTCAGCTATCCATTTTTACCTAAAAATACAACATCAATCCATTATTAGTATTAAGATCTATATAATAATTTGACCCTTAAATTGACTGATAATAATAACATGCATGACAAAAATAGGATTAACATGCATGACAAAATAATAATATTAACATGCATGACAAACTAATAATAATAACATGCATGACAAAATAATAATATTAACATGCATGACAAAATAATAATATTAACATCCATGACAAAAATAGCAATAAATATTATTATTTATATTATAAAACCATAATATAACATGCATGACAAACTAATAATAATAACATGCATGACCTGAACTGACCGGAGATGCATGACAAAAACATGATTAAATATTAAAAACTGACAAAATAAACAGCATAACAAAATAATGAATGTTAACAGTAGGTATCTAGTTTTATATTATTGGCATACGAAAATAACAATAAAATAAAAATGTTACAAACTGAGCAATAACAATAATATTAAAAACCAGATTACATACTAATAACAATATCTTACAAATAATTTTGTGTCTTCAAAATGGGTGTATGTCCTCCAGCCGGTTCAACTATTTTCGCCAATTTGCTCCTCTCTTCCTCTCTCTATGATTTTTCTCTAGCTGAATGTTACTGAACTTTTCTGTAGCTGAATGTTACTGAACTTTGGAAATATTCATCTCATTGGAGATGGTTAAATAAGCTTTTCTAAGCCGGTACAAGCTCTTTTTTTTGGATAAAATTCAAACTCAAACTCAGCTTTTTAGTTTTCCAATGTCAGCTTTTCAGCTTTTTACCTTTTCAATGATGCATGTTTTCTTTCCCGATGTGATGTGGCAGAAAGATTAGTCAAAGAAGCTAAAGCTTGGTCCGGTCGGTATTAATATATTATAATAATATATAATAATAATTATAGTTATATTATAATTATAATATAATCCCAGCCGTGACAGCTTGGTCCGGACGGTATTAAATATATTATACTAATATATTATAATAATTAAAGTATTATTATAATTATAATATAATCCCAGCCGTGATAGGTTGGTCCGGTCGTTATTAAATATATTATAATATTATATTATAATAATATATTATAATAATAATAATACTAATAATAATAATAATATCCCATCCGTGACAGCTTGCTTCGGTCGATATTAAATGTATTATAATAATAATAATACTAATATATTATTAAAATTGTACAATTCCCCCCAGACATATATTATTATTATTATTCTATTATTATCGTTATTATTTTATTATACATACAAAACCGCTACATATTGCAGCGGCTCTTCAACTTTTTATTATTTTATTAATAATATTTTTGCCATCTTTTATTGTTTTGCACCAGACAGTTTATACCAACGTGGTCAAACATAATAATAACCACGTCATATCATGTACACTATGGGAATGGGAATAGCTGACATTGGGAATGGGTAAAGTAAATAAGTTTGATGTAGCATTAGTCACTAAAAGCTGTATCGGCTGGTCTTTTTGCCCTTTTAATATGCCATTGCAAGCTGCTATTTTCTCAAGTTGTCTTCCTATCCTTCCTTTCTCACATCTCCTGCAATTTGGTTTCAGCTGGTTGCCCACTTTCACTTCCCAAGTTCAAGTTGAAGTTCTGATCGAGCAAAATTCATCACTATTATTCAAAAGTAAGTTTTTCAAAATGGCATATAATATCCATAAGAAAGTATTTCAATCTACTTCTTCAGATTCTGTTGCAAGTTTAAATTGTGAAAATACATCTAAGTTTGTCAGTGAAGTTGAGAGTAGTAAATCTGAAATTATCCCGTACGTTGGTCAATTATTTTGTAAGCTGGAAGAGGTTGAAAATTTTTATAGATCATATGCTCATAAAAAAGGATTTGAGATTAGAATTGTAACTAGTCTTAAGATGATGAATGTTTTGAGCACAATGGGAGGTGGGTTGCAAAATGTTCCTTTCTTTAATATCAATGTTGAGAATGTGGTGCGAGATTTAAGGTGTGATTCTGCAGATAAAAATGATGCACAAGCTGCTGTCAATCATTTGAAAAAACTTGCATTCGGAAGTGCAAGTAAATTTTTTTTCTGAGTGAAACCCGGTGAAAACAACCGCATAGCTTGTATTTTGTGGGTTGACGTCTGATCAAGGTTAATGTATCAACAGTTCGGAGATGTTGTGACATTTGATAGTACATACCAGACAAATAAGTATGACATGCCGTTTGTTCCATTTGCCGGGGTCAACCACCATTATCAGTCTATACTATTTGGATTGTATTGTTACGAGACGAGACAGAGGACACTTTCATTTGGGTATTACAAACATGGCTTGAAGCCATGGACTACATGGCACCTACAACCATCATCACTGATCAAGACAGAGCCATGAGTAATGCTATTGCTACGGTACTTCCTTCTAGTTATCATTTATTGTGTTCTTGGCATATTAGCAATAAATTTCTTGAAAAATTGCATCATATTTATTCTGAGCACCCATCGTACGAAAATGATTTTAACAACTGTGTGTATAATTCATTGTCCATCGGGGAATTTGAAGAACGTTGACATATTCTGATAAGTTCCTATGAATTGTATACCAATGAATGGCTTGGAAGTTTGTATGATGTACGCCAGAAATGGATTCCAACATATATAAAGAGATATTTTACCACGGGAATGACTACCACCGGAAGAAGCGAGAGCATAAATGCCTTTTTTGATGAGTACGTTAATGCATCAACAGGTATGCTATGTTGTGTACTGCAGAGTCAGAAGGCTATAGAAAAACAATTTATCAGGGAGAGGAAGGCCGACTACATAACAAAACATAGCAAAAGGATTATGGTACTTGGTTCATCTTTAGAAGTTCATGCTACATAAGTGTACACAAAAGAGATGTTTAGACGTTTCCAACGTCAATTCGTCGATTCCATGAAATACAATGTTCATAAACTTAGTGAGTTGTGTGTCACGGATACTAAGGTTTATGCAGTGTATAATGCAGAAGCAACTGAAAGTGGTGGAAGATATAAAGAAGTTGTCAACAATCGTGAACTGGGATCGGTAACATGTAACTGCCAAATGTTTTCTCACTCTGGTGAATTATACAGGCACATCTTGAGATATTTCATAGGAAAGAGTATTTCACAAATATCGAGCGACATGATTCTTCAATGGTGGACAAGAGACGCGAACAAAAGCAATGGTGAAGACTTACTCTTTAACTCCACATCTGCTAACTTCGAACAAGATCAAGTAATGCGCTATAATCATTTAATGAGTGATTACCAGGAGTTAGCGAGCAAAGCGGCTTGCTCAGTCCGAGGCTACAAAACTGTTCTTAAACTGAATGCACGAGGGAAAGCTTTGGTTGACCAGTATGATCCGGATGAGAATATTACTGAACTGACAGATGACGACATTGATTGCATAGTTGGAGATCCAAATCATTATATGGGATACGATAATGATGATGAAGATGCAGAGGTGGAAGCAGAAGAAGAGTTTTAATTTGCCGCCTATTATTTCTCAGACAAAGGGCCGCAAAAAACAATCTAGATTCAAGAGTGCACTCGAGAAAATCATTCCTTCTAAGCCTCATCGAAAATGTGTAATTTGTGGCTTTAAAACTGACCACGATAAGCGAAATCACTATCGAGTGCTAGGGATTCCTGAGCCAAAAAAATAGGCGTCGGTTGTATTATTTATACGATGTTTTTTTTATTTTATGAAAATGAACATGTAATTTGTACTATTCATGTTAATGTTATGCAATACTAGTATTGGTATAATCTATAGTTCTAATATTGATAATCATATTATTATTATTATAATAATATTTAACTACTTTTATAAATTGGATAAGTAAATTAATTTCCTGAAATGTCTTGAAAAATTATCATTACTTATTAAACTAATTGAACTTGATATATTTTCAAAGTTAGAACTTAGGATAAAATTAATTTCACTACCAATTTACTACCACTTTCATAAATAGATAAGGCATTCATTTCTTATCATTAAAACTTAATATAATAATAATAATAGAAACATAATAATAATCTAGAATATAGATTTATATAGAAAACCCAATCTATTATATAGATTTATTAATTAAATAAATCGTAATATAATAATAATATATAGATTTTGGGGGATGGTAAAGTTTTAATATAAAGATATATCCTTGCAAGAAATGAACAGCTAAACTCGTGGTGCTCGGGTGGTCATATGACGAGGCTTTGGAGGTAGAGGTTACGAGTTTAAATCTGTTTAGTAGCAAATTGTTGGATATTATTTTTAAATTTTTTATTGCCAGCCGTGACAAGCTGTACCGGCCGGCATTATTAAATTTTTTTTTATTCCCAACCGTTACAGCTTGGTTCGACCGGTCTTCGTTTTATTTTTTTATTCTATTTTTATTTGTTGAGTCATGACATATAATGGATAAAAAGCGTAAAAAAAAAAAGGGTAAGCCGGAACAACTTGTACCGGTCAGAATATTTTAATATTATAAATTCATTCTGTTTAACTATACTGACACTATGTAAGATATGTGGGCCCCCTTATTAAAATAGAAGCCGGTACATGTAAATATTTAGGCACAACAACCTGTGTCGGCTTGTCCAAAAAACAATCCAATCCCAGCCTTCAAATCAATTGATCAACAGTCCGAAAAAGGGTTGTTGTCACAGTGCCATGGATGGATTTTCAATATATATATATATATATATATATATATATATATATATATATATATATATGAGATTCTATCCATGACAACCGGTTGTCATGGACACTATTCTAACAACCCACTTTCAGACCGTTGATCAACTTATTGGAAGGCTTAGATTGAAAAATAAAATCTACATAGCTGCTACAACATGTTGTGGCCGAAAAACATGTTGTAGCGGCTTGTATTTTAATATAATAGCCCTATGGTCAAACATGTTGTCAGTTTGGTTAAACAATTTTTTTTTTAATATTATACACCAATCGCTACGTGTTGTAGTGACTTGGCCCTTTTAAAAAAAAAAAACATTTCCCCCCTACATGTAGGATTTTTTTAATACACCAACTAGTTGAAGCTGTTGTGGCTTGGTCAATTTGTTTTTTCTTCTATTGTCCCACCCACTTTGTCACATATAAAGCTAATAAAGAAATTTTTTTAAAAATACCAACGACTATTCTTGCTCACTATGATCGGATCTGTTCATTCATTCATATACTTCCTCCCATCCAAATTATTACTTTTTAAAAATTTAATTTGATATGTTAAAAATATTAAAATAAATTATTTAAAAGTCAAAGAAAATTATTACAATTTTAAAATTAATTTGATATGTTTAAACTTTTAAAATAATTTATTAAAATTTATACTAAATTATTACATTTTTTACAATTAATTTGATATCATTAATTAGTACCTTCTTTAATAATTTACGAAATACTTGATTTAATAAACAAAATTGTACAGAATATTAATTGAAGTTAAATTAAATGCACATTATAAAGCTCATTTTAATATAATACTATTCAGAACAAAAGCTAATTAGTTATTAACTACAAAAGCTAATTAGTTATATTAAAATAAAAGTCACTACAACATGTTTTTCGGCCACAACAGGTTGTAGCGGCTGTGTAGATTTTATCTTTCAATCTAAACCTTCCAATAAGTTGATCAACGGTCCGAAAGTGGGTTGTTAGAATAGTGTCCATGACAACCGGTTGCCATGGATAAAATTCATATATATATATATATGTATATATATGAGGGAATGATTTATATCATATATTTGTCATAGATCTTTATTAGAGCATACACCATCTATACCAACGAAAACAAAAAAGAACAGTCAGATTTAAAAATTAAAAATTGACGTCCGCTACTATTAGTTGTGAATGCTAATAGGGTTTGATTTTATTAACCAGGTTTTATGATTTATTAATTAGGATTTAAAGTTTATAAATAAGGGTTTAAGGTTTATTAAGTAATGTTTAAAGTTTATTAACTCCTTTTTTAAACTGGGTTTATGATTTATTAACCTTATTAACCAGGGTATAAGGTTAATAAACCCTAAACCATTGTTAATAAACCCTAAACATTGGTTAAAAACCCTTAACTCTAGTTAATAAACCCTAACTCTAGTTAATAAAACTTAAACTCTGGTTAATAAACTTAAACTCTAGTTAATAAAGTCAAACCCTTATTCTGATTAGCGTCCGCTGGTATTAGTAGCCAATGGTATGTGATTTTTTTATGGTCCGCTACTAATAGTAGTGAACGTCAATTTTTAGTTTCTAATCCTGATCGTTTTTTTTTTGTTTTCATTGTTATAGATTGTGTATGCCCTATAAGGATTCATAATAAATACGTGTTATGGATCATTACCTTTATATATATATATATATGGAGACTGATTCATAATCAACGTTGTAAACTTAAAGATTATTCTTACAACAAATCATAATCGTCCATTTACAGATTCCTTATCTGCACTTTAGTTTGAGGATGTCTACACAAATATATAAAGTGTGGACGCAAAAATACCTAGAATATCCCCCACATTAAAAGTAATGGCACATGATTCGTAATATCCTCATTTGCAACTGTAGTTGTGCGGACGGCTAAAAAGTGGAATTTTTCTTTTTTTGTTTACATGTGAATTTTCAACTGAAAAGTGGGATGTCCCTCTGCTTTCATTCATTTCTTTTCAAAAAGAAACTATCCATAAAGCTACTGGCAGGTAGATCACCATATCACCGATATTCGAAACGGAGAATAGTTTATGATTTGAAAAATCAAGCATCTCCCTTTTCCATAATTATAGTTAAATCACCCAGCAAATGTGATGCCCCCCCCCCCCTCCCCAACATCCGTGTACTTTAAGTATTGGATATGGTGCTGACTATATTACACCATTCATAACATCTATCTATAGACATAACTTAAAGACATAAAAATAAATACAATAATTATATTACATGCCTTACAATCATCCCAAGTTTCTAAATCTTAGTTAAATAAAACATAATTTCTACCAAAATATTTCATCATTAATAATTATGTTCTAATTACATAAATTACTTTCTGTCTTAGCTCAAAATATTTAATATGGCAAGAGTGAAAAACTATTTTAGTCAACAAGTGTAAAACATTTCAATGAATAATAAATCATGAATAGAAAGAAAAGCATTTAGAAATCATTAACAATTTAATCAACAATTGTGAAGCAGTACGAATAAACAGGAAATAAAAGGATTCCTTTAATTTAAAACTTTTAACATAATGCTGAGTGGTCATAAGGACCGTGAACTCTTTCAATGTTCAACAATTATAAAATTGTGAACTCTTTCCAATTTGTTTAACAATCACATAGACTATTAAACTCTTTACAGGTACTTTAAGGGACCAACCAATTGTATCATATGTTATGCACAACATTATTCTTACATGCACAAGCGTCAAGTCGTTTACCCGACATTAAATATCCCCTTTATTAGGGTTGTTCATCTCAGTCTTATTATACGAGTCTGCACCAAAATAATTTAGATTGGATTAACTTTAAATAGCTTCAAAGAATTTTAACAATTCAAAAATTTATCAGCTTGTATCAATAGTGTCTAGTCGAAACAAATGGTATCGACTCATATCTCAAAACGTTTCATGAATAAATAAAAGACCTTTAGGGAATAAAAACATTTCAATAATACAACGACTGTCAAATGCACGTAAGTGCGGGAACTTGAACAAATATAAAAGTTTGCCTAAGTTTAGAACTTGCTTGTACTTGGTACACTTTCCTTGATTATGTTATTAACTACCTCCAAATGGTTACCTAAAACATCCTTAAGGATTTACTTAATTAAATTTATTATTTCTTATTAATAATTATCTTCGGTACTTAATTGTAACTTACATCAGTAATTATTTATTCAACTTTAACTCAATCTTAATCGCCATTTCACATCATTATTGTAACGTTGACATAAAAATGTCTAATTATCCTTTACTTAGCTGCATACGTCCTATTTTAATGCGTTTTAGTCGATAGCTCAAAATATTATAATTAGAGCTTTACATAATTTAATTTTTTTGAATCTACTTAACCCTCATTTCCTTATTTAGCATCCGTAACCATTTTATTATTTTCATCCTCCTGACCCACTTAGTTAAAATATTTTACACTTAAAATATTTTTTTAAATATATTTTTCAGCTTTATTTAGTATTTTTAAAAGAGTTATTTTTGTTCAAAATTTTCATAATTCAACAGTAATTCCAAAAAGTTTCAAACTTGGATAGTATCTCCCTCATATCAGAGAGTACCTCCAGTAAAAATTTCATCACTATCTAAGTTACAGAACTCCAGATATGACAATTTTAACTTTTGAAAGCCTAATTTTATTTTGGTCATATCTCACTCATCTGAAGTCCGATTGAACTCATTTTTGGACTAGACTTACATTATAGCATAAAATATTGATCTCCAGAAGGCCTTAATTTATTTCACATTTTAAGTGGTTGAAATAGTCACCGAAAAAGTTAGGGCACGGGGTTTGGCCAATTTTTCCAGTTTTTCCTACTTGGTAGAAAAATCACCATAAATAATCTATAAGGAATTTTACTGAAATTCTTTTTGAGAGTGTTTAAAGGACTCATACATCCATCCATCAAGACTAACAAAACTTAAAAATTCATCATACATTGAGAGTTATGACTATTTAATTTTTAGTTTTTGTTTTAGAGTTTTTCAATTTTCAAAACTTCATGTTCATTTTATAAACTTTCATGTTTTCTTAGTTTTTTATGCATGATCTAACATAAACCAAACCATACATCAAATACCACCTCATTCTCCAGGATCCACCATCCTCCATCTCCCACAACAAATCTCCCACAACAACTAATAAAAACAGAAGTTAAATAAGTTTATAAAGAGTTAGGGTTTTTATACCTTTTTTGCTTTGATTGATTTCTTTCCTTCTCCTTGCAAGCTTTTTTTCTCCTATCATCTCTTCCTCCCAAATCGCGAGTCTCTCTCTATCTTGCTCCAACTCTTTACTTGGTGAAATGAAGAAAATGTGTTGGAAATGAAGAATTGATGAGTATTCATAGAAATAGTTTGAATGAATTATAAGTTGACCTATCATATTTGGTCTCTTTTTGGTCAAGCCCCTCCTCTTCTCTTTATTCCCACTAGGCTCCACAAGGTTTAGTTGATTAATCTCTATTGTGACGCCCCCAAATCCAGGTTCCTTCAAACCTCGAATTCGGTCCGCCACGATACTACTATTGCCAAACTATTTATATATATTATTCATAACTTAATGAATATAACTTTGTAACGACCCCAAAATAGGTCCATTCCATCCAACCTATTCTGAGTCGCCAAATACATGGTACAGAAAACAACTGTAACTTTATTACAACAATTGTCGTGCAAAATACAACAACACATATGCTGTGAGTTTGGATACAAATATATACCAAATGTGACTCATGTTCTAACCGTGGACATCACCTCACAATGACACCTTACATAAAGGTATAGTCAAAAACTGTTTTAGAAATTAGAATCTTTGGGAAGTGTTCAAGGAAACCTTCGTACATGGGAGGCCACGCGTCTAGGTTATGATAGATATCATATGGCCACAGAATTATTCTTGGTTGACCCAATAGACCCCAAAGAAAAATGAGAAGATTACTATCATATTCTTCCCAATGGCGAGTCTTCTCTTGACTTATCATTATCTCCACTGTCTCTAATTGAGAATTATACTTCAAACAAACACCAAGATTATATAGGTAGTGCTCGTAGATATACTCAGCAAGTGGATGAGCACATCCCTGTCTTATGATGACACGAGGTTGTATGTCGTTAGACATCTTGTATGATAGTGGCAAACCACCCTTCTAACGTTGGGTACACCTTACCCTATTGGATTCACCAAATAAAACTACTAAATGAACTTTTCTATACTGCTTCGAGAGAACATCCACAGCTAGAGACCACCGTTCTATTTTCCCGTTACCCTCGCTCGACCCAGCTACACTCTTATTACCTGAAAGGAATTGTGAAGCAAAAGGGTGAGCACAACTAGCTCAGTAAAGAATATCATGACTAAAGATAATTAAATTATCAATAGCCTTCATCAATAATAAATCAGAGATTTAGAACATATGGTAAATGATAAAAATTTCAACCATAGTTGCAGCGGAACGAGCAATCCATTAGAAGAGTTAAATAGACTATAAAGTCTATTATCTTCTCCATGTTAAAAATCCATCAACAATGTTTTATCCATGTAATATCAATCAACAATTCTGGTCCACAATCATATGAATAACTCATAATCATAACTGTAGTTCTAAATTTCTCTTCTCATCCAGGACGAAGATAATTTTCATCACCTATCTTTACCTGAAACATCAAAGATCATGGTTACACCAAATCACATTTTCTGTTCATAATCATACTAATAACTTCATCTTTGCACTACGGCCAAAGATATTCATTTGTATCACCAGTTGGTCATGTTTATCTCAACATCTGTTCATCTTTACACTACTGGCCAAAGATATTCAACAACATGTCATCTTTGCACTACGGGCCAAAGATATTCATCAATAATTCATCTTTGTACTACAGGCCAAAGATATTCATCAATATTTCATCTTTGCACTACAGGCCAAAGATATTAATATCTCAAAGAAATATATAATCATTTCAGAATTTATATAAACAATAATTATAACCATGTTGATCAATTCACCTTTGCACTTAAGCTAAAGATATTCACTTATAAATTCAATGGTCATGATCATACCAATCAGCGATTCAACTTTGCACTACTGGCCAAAGATAACCCATAGTCATGATTATACCAAAAATCTACCCATCTTTACACTCAAGTCAAAGAGAAATATCATCATTAGGGTTATAAAAATGTTATATATAATAATAAAAATAATATGATCAACATCTAGTTTTAATCTCAAGAGTAATATTCGTAAATCAACTATAATTTGGTTAGAAAAAGAAACCAATTTTTATCGTGAATAGTAACTCGTGAATAGTAACTCATGAATAGTAACTCGTGAATAGTAACTCATAAATAGTAAACCCGACACAAAAAGGTAGAAATTCCACAATAAAATCTATACCAATATTTCGGTATAATGATATTAAAAGAATAATATTTCTTAAGCTTATAAACAATTTATTTAAATTGTTTACACTTTACTAAATAATGCATTTAATCATTTTAAAATACCAAACTCATAAGATTTTATCACCAATAATCAAAACCCTCATAAAAAATCTGCATATACCTCATATAGGATTCTCAAAGTCATAGAATCCTATTTTCCAATTTTCTTACTTCACAAAACATATTTAATTCATTTACTCATAACTAGACTATTTTTATGAAAAATACCAAATCAGTTCCAAAAATATTTCTTTTCTGAGATTTAACATAATATAGTCCCATAGTGAACATATATTTTTCTCAGAATTTTTAAAAGTTATTTACTATTTTTCATATGGCCAAAACAGCCGAATATTTAGACATTTATCAAAAATTGTACTTTTATCTAAAAATTCTGAAATTCACAAAGTATACTCCTATCATATACATGTACTCCCAATAAAAATTTCATCAATTTTGGAGTTAACCACAAGGAATTATAAGCGGTTACTTTTAAAATAGTATTTTCCCGTAAAATTCATAACTCTTATTCTATACATCCAAAAATCACCATTTTTGGACACAATCAATAAAACTCATCAAAATATCATTTCAAATTTTTCTAGAATTTTTGAAGGTCAGAAAAATTACGAAACTGAAAAACATAACAACCCTTAAAATCCCTTACTATCCCTTACCTCAAAAGAGCAGTACTTCTGATCGTTATGCAAAGCCGAAGGAAACTTGCACTGAATAGCAACTCTCAAAGTATCTAAATACTCACAAAATATGATTCATAATATAGAGAGAGAAAGAGAGAAAACTTGTTTCTGGTGTGATTTTCAATTCTAACTTAGCCCTCTATTTATAAGAAAATTTTAGTAGGCTTGACCTGCAACCTGATGGTTTTACCTGCTACTATTCCCACCCACCACATTTGAAATATAATTCAGCACATTTCTTCACCAACCAAGAGTGGGGCTCACCAATTCTAGAATTTTCCACCAAAATGATTAACTCAAATTCAACAATTTCTGAACTAGTCATCTCGTAAAATTCATAATAAATCATATGTTCATTTATAACGGTTCAAAATTTGTGGACATATACTCAACTTATATATGTATAACATATCCAAAAATTACCACGATCCAACGGTCGGATTAAAAATTATAACCCCCGCAAAATATCTCAAAAACCCTGATTTTTAATACCTCCATTCCGACAAAAATACTGATAAAAACCTCAACATTAACTCCTTCATTTTTAACCACAAAAATATATCCCTTATTTATATCCACATAAAATAAATATTTCCTTATCATATGAATCAATAATTAATTATTCACAAATAATATTACAGAATCACATTTATGGCAACCAGGCCGTTCCCAGGAAAGAGGGGGCTTTCCAATAAGAATTTTTCCTTACTGGCGCACAATTAGGTGACCAAACCTCTCCTTAGACAGAACTTTCTAGCCATTGCCAATAATGTTATCTAATAATATTATTCAAATAATATGAATTATTGATCTGATAATGGAAAATACTGTGCAGTGACAATTATTGAACAACAATAATATAAAATTTTAACGTAGCAATTATTGAATCAATAAAATAAAATATTGAACAGTAATTACTGTAACAATTATTGAGTAGTGCCTTCTTACGTAAGAATCAATTATTTCAAAAATACTATGCAATACCGTGTGCTACTGTGTAATAACGCGTATTACTGTATTTTAACCACCGGGTATTCCAACAATGTTAACGGTAACAACTACGCCGTTATTTGTAAAAACTCAAATTTGTCATTTTCTTCACCCGACAGTTATTCGTTATGGGGCCCACAAATAGCTGCGCCGTCGTACGAATATTCCCCGACAGAAAGAATATTCCACGACCAAACGAATATTCCCCGATAACAATGATTATTTTATAACCACTTGCTTATTTTGAAAAAAAAATTCATATTTCACCCATAACTTTAAACTTTTATCAATTTAACCATTTACTAAATAGAAAAATTGAATACTTTTATTTTATAAAATTCGGGGTCTTACAACTTTGCTTATTATAATTTAGAATATAAATTCTCTCCATTTCCAAGATCTGTATAATGACCTCAAACTTTTATAAGTTTCTAATCCTGGTCATTTACTATTCCCGCATTACATCACATTCGATATTATAAAAACGCGGAATAATTTAAACTTTTTCAATCTCTTGAATAAAATCTTTTATTGATTTCATAACTTTGAACCAATTACAATTCTTGAATCAACTATATAATATGGTTCAGTCTATTGGAATTACTGTATAAAATTTTACATCTTGATTTGATATCCTCTATGTATTAACTAATACATCCTTACAATACGACAAGTATTAAACATCGTAAGTATATATCAAGTACACTCCTAGAACCTAAACATGGTTCAAGTAATAATCTAAATAGTATCCTTCGTTGCGAAACTATCTACTTTGTCAACCAAGAAGCACGAAATCTTTACCATGAGTCCTTAACCTGCAAAAGTGGTTATTTGCAAGGGTGAGCTCGATAGCCCAGCAATTCTAACAGTTTTCATGCAACACATAACATATAATAGCATATTCAGTTCATGCATTCATAATCAATTAATATTAACTACGTATGTTACTTCACACATAACATGCATAGAAATTTACTTCACGAGCATATCATCAAAGATCAACTTTCAAATTTCATATATAGCTAATATGCATTTCATATATATACATCAACATTCTCATAGCATAATATAGCTCAACTAACAGTTATAGAATTCATATATCAAATAGGAGCTGAAAGACTTGCCTGATTTGTAGTTTATCAACTACGACTTAACTGCTTAAAGCTTATCTGCACTACGTGTATTCCTATACAATTATATATTCATGGATTCATATCCATTAGTCATACATTTCATATGCTCTTAATATAATAATAAATATTATATCGTTTTCTAACTAGGTTTATAAAATGTTCATTTCACTTTCTCATCATACTCTTAGAATAGCTAGGTATATATAAGTATACCTAACCATCCGTACTTGACATCAACATTCATATACATTTATCACCCACATGACTCGCTATGTGTTCGACACATTTTTAAAGTTCATAAATATGTGATCTACGTCGTTCATATTCAAACTACTTAGTTCCATAATGATTTATTTCAATCAATAAGGTTTAACAACTTTCTTTAACAAGATTCGATGTTATAAGCTTTTAAACCATGTATTGGTACTAATAAGCCTCGACTAGTATGCTCACATGTATCTATCTCATTTACATAGACATAGCATAGTTCATACTTTTAAAACATGCTTAAATAACTTATGTCATGCTTGACTAGTTGAGTGCACATATCATTCATGTTCAAAGGCATAGATAACTCTATCATGCTTGCTTATACAATCATAATGCAAGTAATACAATGCTCATTAAAGTTAGTTTCTAAAACTTTTAAATTTCTCTTTAAAACTTATAATAACCGAGCTTGACAACCTTTTATGTGCAATATATCTTGAAATTACATTTCTTTTCCATCCGCGCACATAACTAGGCCACAATCACATGTTCCCAAAGTCGAAACTTAAAAGACACAAAGTTCGTCCAATTTCATTTTCAAAACTTCAAGTTTTTCTTTTAAAACACTTTAAACCAAGCTATATCAATCTAGTATATGCAAGGTAACTTTGAAACTACATTTCATGTCCGTTGATATGCGTACATATGGTCCAAGGTCAGAACTCAAAGAACACCAAATTCATCAACTTCTGTTTCTCAAAAACTCTAAGTTTTCTTTTAGAAAATTATGTTAAAGCATTTCATTATGAGTAAAGAAATCTTAGCTATATGACATGTCTATTATCATGCATATTTATGTTTTATCACTTAGAATAACATATTCCATCGTCGGGAGCACTATACTTGCGTATGTGCTCGTTCGACGCCCTCCGATGGCCTTCGATTACGTAACAGTCACAAAGATGACTATTTAGACCCTTCCTAGACCTAAAATTGAAAAACTTAAAGAACAAAAGTTGTAGGTCTATTCGTTCTCGTTTCGGATCATCTTGAATCTCCTTAATCGGAGTTCGTATGAAAAAGTTATGCTCATTTTAGTAAACCATGTTCTGTTAAATTTTTTTCAACATCTGTAAACCAGACCATCCCCCGCCGGGGCGTGGGTCTTGCCTTAAAAATAGCCCGCCGGGGCGGGCCTAGCTGTTAAAAGTGGGAAATTTCATGCCCTGCTACGAAATAACAAGCCAAACTTCTTTCTAACCTTCATAATTTGAGTTATACATATCCAAATTAGTCCGTTTTCGATTCTATGGATTTGTAATTCATAGAACTACAACATACCAACTACCCAATAATTAACATAAATATTAACTAACCCAAATATGAATCTATAACTCATGTTCATGCAAATGTTTTGGATAATTTAGTGAAATCATTCACTACGAATTCGTTTCTAAACCAAATTGGTTCGTTTAACTTCTGTTGATTTCGTATTCAACCATATTAACGATGTCTAGCATCAATTGACACATTCTATCATGCTTCTACCATAAACGTTTCGACTTAAAACATGTATTTTGGTACTTTTCTAAGAACTTGCAAAGAACTTGAATTCAAGAACATGTAAGTATACAAATATTACCTCTTGAAGCTTAACTTTGCTAAACATAGCTCTGTAATCCTCTAATTACTCCTAATTCTACTAACCTCTCTTAGCCATTTTTCTCAGAAAATTTCACAAACGGGAAAGAAGAAGGAGTCTCTATTTATAGAGAAATCCATATCCAAATAATAGCTTTGCCCAATGTTTTGAACTAGTAGTAGGAAGAAGAAGATGATGGGCAACGAATAGTTGGTGAGCTACTCCCTTCTCCTTCATCTCTCCAACCATCATCAGCTACTACTTAGTGAAGAAGGAATAGGATAGGCCAATGGCCTATTTATACGGCAGTTGAAATAGAGTGACATTGATTTTGGGACAAAAGCTTAACTCAGCACTTCATATTATTAATAGCATGTGTGGGTTTATTTGATATTTGTCCCCAAATGAGTATACATATACACCCACTCACATAGAATTATATAATCCATGTACATTAGTTTATTCCAATAAATATTTTAATTGGGCTAATTATAAAATAGTTGGATATTCTCAATTCATCATTTTCCATAAAATTTATCATCTCAAATATACCCAATTATCATGATGATAATTAATATCAATTATTTATTAACTTACCATTTATTTTCTTTTAATACTTCCCATTAATTCTTCCTTGGATTTAACTTCACTAGTTATGCAACACAAGACATAATTATGTGAACTTAGTAATTAATAGTTCACAAGCTTATAATAATATAATCTCACAAAATAATATTATTCTTAACTTTACATCTTATAATATGGTTATGGAACTGATCTATTGCACCATGTTACATTTTATTATCTCACTTGTACATAATGCTAACATATTAGTCTTTATACATAAGTATTCAAATACTTCCTATATTATATAGTTACCATTGAAGTGTCACACTTCAATTCATATCATATAGATGTAGCTACTATATAATATAAAATCATCACACATACAAATTAATTCCTTCAATTATTCATTCATTAAATTATTTGATGAATGCTTATTCCTTCACTTTGCCACACTAGACATATCTCACAAGCTCACATTAAGCTTATCCTTATTCTCATTACTTATTCATTTCTCACCACATTACTATAATCAAAATTATGTACTTTGCCATAACATAGCATAAGATATTTTTATCATGTTTTCTCTAAATATAGGAACTAATCATAATAAAACGATTTACTCATTTTCTCAAGATATTACTCTTAATATAATATCTATGTATTATTAAAATATTTACATGCACGACACGCGTACACACTATATATAGAAAATAAGTTTATGTCTTATTATGATAAATTATTTCTATTAACTTATATAGTAAATATATTTTAATATATTTACCATATGACTTACTCACACATATTACCTCGTACAAAGCTATATAAGGTAATATCAAAATAATATTCTCCCTTTTATTAAAATAATCAAATACTAGAATTTATTTTAATATCCTTTAGTAGAAATTTACTATAATTATTTCTCTTTCCTTTCTATAGATTTTCTCAACACAATTTCTTTAATCTATACATTTAACCACATCTCAATATTAATCAATAAATCTCTAACCAATATTTATCTAAAGATATATCGATTTTCTTCTCTCGTCAACAACGTACATATATACAAGTCTAAACCTAGCACACATCGAGTCTTTAATAGTATTCAATATAGTACACTAAGTACTTTTCCACAAACAACCAACAAATTCGTTTCCGTCTCGTCTACACTGTTTTCACAGTGAGTTAGATCGGTTACTAATTCGTATATACCTCCGCTCTCTGAAGGAATTGTTTAGCCTAGCTCCTATACATCTACCATTAAAGAGTACGGTTGCACTGCCTTAGACTTGATACTTACTCGTACATATACTCAAAAAATTGGTGATTATCAAAGATGTTTAATGTCACCAACTTACTATGATAAAATAATTTTACATAAATTATTTAATATCGATAGATAGATTTCTATCCATCTTCTTTACTTTAAATAACTCGCCTCTTCAATAAAAAACAAATATATAATAATAATATATTTATTAAATACAAAAATCACTTATTGCATAGTTTATATTACCTCATGCAACACCATTCCACATACCTCACAATACATATATATTCTTATTCGAACCCTTCTCATGCCTTAAGAATTTTATTTACTAAATTCTTATTTTAATAATTTCTAAAAATTCGGGTTCTTACATCTATTAACATTAAACTTCCACTCTATTAAACTAAGCAAGCATTTAAAGTTAAACAAATTGGGGAACTAAGCTCCAATTTTTGTGGAAAGTAATTGGAAGTTGTTAGGATATATTTTGATAAGAATGGTTAGGAGTAGCTCAACCTCTCCCATATGACCAAAGTGGCCTGTCACTTCCCCTCCATTTCTTTTTTTAAGCTAATATAATACATCATTTTCTAATATCATTAGCTCTAGACAGATGGACCAATGTTGGGCTTGATTTTGGGATTATCTTGTAACTACTCATTTAATACGTTAGGCATCTCTTAGTTACCTTGGATATCTTGAAACGTGGGCTTTCAATTGCGACATAAAGCTTGTAAGGTAGCTTGGCCATGGTTTGGCTACTTAGACTATTGAGTTCTTGTTTAGATTCTTTATTTCTTTATTTCCTTACTTGGCACAAAATAATTTACTAACTTTTTGTTTGGCTATTATTTTCTGTTAGGATCTGCATGTTTAAATTTGATGATATGATATTTCTAATGTATATTTATTCAGTAGTTTTTGTAAAGTCCTTAATATGATAATGATGTAAAAGGACTTAGAATATAAAGATCAAACTTGTTAGGTTGATTTATTGAGCTGAATTGATGTATAAATGATAGGATAAAATTGATCGCATAGTAATGTTAATCGATCGTAAAGTTGCTCTGTCATTTCGTAGTGTTTATTAAACATAATAGAGTTAGTTATGCTATCGTCGAGCATCAGGTGTTAGATTGTAGAGTATGCCAGAAGTTCGCAAAGTTAAATCAGGACAGCAGAGTCTGCAGAAAGATTGTAGAGCTCTCTCAAGGATCGTAAAGTAAAGCGAAGATCGTAGAGTCTGCTCTAAGATCATACAGTACAGAAAGATCGCAAAGTCTGCTTAAGGATCTTAAAGTACTCATCATAAAGAGCCATTCTTAGAGTAGATCGTAGAGGGCACATCGTAGTGTGTCTATCTACTCGTAGAGCAAGCAATCATAGAGTATAAGATTGATGAATCGATTTTATACCTGCGAGTTGAGTATTTTTGGCTTGATGGAATTGTGTGTTCTTGGTTATTTTATGTTACTTTTTATGTGTTTTGTTTATTTTTGGTGTAATAATGGAAACCAAGCTTGAAATGGTGTTTGGAATGAAAAGTCGTGCATTATCAATCATTAGTGAGCAATAGCGTGCAGCGACATGCGGTGAATTGGCATGGCGTTTAGCCAAGTGCGTCATGCATCTGACATTTGTGCCAGGCATCGATAGATGACAACAGGTGTTGAGCAATTGCGACATGCATCAACGCGTTGGGGCAGCGTGCACGGGGCGACCAAGCGCAACAACGCTTGATTTGGGCGTCTGGGAACTTGTAACACCCCCAAATTCAGGTACTTCAATCCCACAGATTTGGTGTTCACTTTCCAATTAATCACATCTATCTACCCATAAGTAAAGGATATGAAAAAATCTCACAAACTTAAATAATAATCCTCCCATTAAAGGGTTACATAATTAATCTCAAAAATAAATCACAAGTTATCTAACCTTTATTATATCATTTGGGGAAAACATAATATAATTTAAATAAGTCTTATTACATGAACTTTATCAAATAAAAGTAAACTAATCTTCACCACTTGTTCATCTTGTCTTTGCCCTTGCTAGTGGACGACTCATCAGATTTTTCAACCTTAGCTGCAATGTTTTATGTAAGAGTGAACAAATAATTGCCCACAAGAATAACAATAGCAATATTAACATGAGAACAATCAATGGATACTGGGTAATATAATCTTTTCTGAATAATAGAAAACTCGACTTTTGAATCAAGATAAGAAAAAAAGATCAA
Organism: Panax notoginseng; assembly: GCA_016801055.1. Classification (NCBI taxonomy): domain Eukaryota; kingdom Viridiplantae; phylum Streptophyta; class Magnoliopsida; order Apiales; family Araliaceae; genus Panax; species Panax notoginseng. The sequence continues at coordinate 25,735,773 of CM029021.1, read as the reverse complement.
AAGTACATCTGAGAGTCACAAGACCATGAACTATGTCCTAGGTTATTAAGTATATCTACTTATACCTTTAGCAGTCATTAAACTATATGGACATTTCATCTCGTACTCAGGGGGATCAACCTTTCATACAATGTATTGTGCAAAAATATTTTAACGCTATTTTGTAATATAATCCCCTGCATTAGGGTTGTTCATCTCAACTTTGACATTAGAGTCCGCACCAAAGGGAGTTTGGTTTGGATTGACTTCAAGGGTAATTTAAATTTTTAGAACTTTCATCAACTAAGGATTAGTTAAATCATAAATGATTCAATAATCATTCAAGGGTTCGATATCAACATAACACTGTAAAGTGGTATTTTAAAAATGACAATATCACAATGAATCTCAACTTAATAAACGTCAAATAATGAAATATTTCTTTCAAGAAGTATTAGAAAGCTTATTAAAACCATAGACATTAAAACAACATAAATAAGCTTGCCAAATTATAAATTAGCAAAGGTTAGGGAATCGCTCAACTGAACAATAGAATCAAGAAACTTGCATGTAATAACAAGTTAAGGATAGGAAACTTGCTCATTAAAAGATTAGGGTTAGAGAACTTGCGTCGAGCGTTAGCTACACAATTATAATTCGTTCTCCAATTATCCTACATATATCATTTAGAATCACAATACCAATTAGTTATAATGCAACTAACATCATTGATTTAACTCTCCACTTTAGTACAACTTAGTAACTTAGTTCATGATGTGAACTTCCTAACTAACCACATTACACGAATCTAAAATTTCTATAAGCGTACAACATAAGTCTTAGTATTCAAATTCTCAAAACAAGAAGTTAAAGTCTCCTAAATCTTGCCAAATCATAACTTACAATTTAACTTTGTGATTACATACACATGTTACATCTTAATACATGCTTAACGCTTCTTCATGTCCAATAGGCAAGGTTAGATTAGGTTCTATAGACTGAACATTTAATTAAAAATCACAACTTCTGCTCTGATACAGGCGCTACCATGCCCTATTTAGCCTTGGCACCTGCGTTGCCGCGCTGGTGCGCAGACATGGGTACTGCATGCTGCTTCTCCCCTACTGCGAACCAAACTCCCAAAACTTCATATAAATAGCAATTTAGGCATAACCAGACGCTATAGACTAAACCAAAACAATATAACATATACACTTTACTATTCAAATAACATAAACCACATTAATAACAAATTTAGAGTCTCCAAAATCAAAGTTCTTGATATTTCTTTATATTTCAACATATTTAGCAAATAACCTCACCATAGATTTGTTTCTCAACCAAATTGGTTCATTCAACTTGCATTCTTTTCATTTCTGAATGTATTAACATAAATAATCACCAATTTACAGATTTTTATACTAATTAACTATCAATTTTGACTCCAAAATAAACCATTTTAAATATATAACCACAAAACCCCCAAATCTTCATTTTAAAGCATGTCTTCATGAATTTGATTTCTGAAAATCGTTTCTAGATGAGAATATAACAAATTATACACACTAATCAACACATATAATCACTTTCTCAACAAATTAGTCATCAACAAAATTATAGAGAAAGAAACTATAAGGAATAGAAACTAAGAATTTAGAATTAAATTATTACTTACCTTTGATTCTCCTTTGGACTTAGATGATTAGAATAGCTTAGTTTAATCCTCCTCTTCCTTTGAACCTTTAACCTTGCTTCTCAAAATTCACAGAGAACTCTTTTAAACTCTCCCTCTCTATTTTCTCTTCTCTGCTCACTCTCTACTCTTAGGCTTAGAAATAAAATACGTATAACTAAACTGATAAAAAAGCTTAACGTGAGTTTTTAGTAGCTATGAGTTAAAAAACAAAAATACTTAGCTGTTACAAACACAAAAAGTCACAAGGCCATGTCTGGCTAGTTTTCTAGAAATCCCTTTTTAATTTATTTATATACTCCTTATATAATATGGTTCACTTGTCACACTCTTAACAAATTAAATTAATTTAATTCGTAATCAAATTAATTCTTTGTTATACAATTAAAATTTCCACTATAAATTATAATTTCATTTAACAAATTATTCAACCCCTAATTTAATTATTAAATTAAATTAGAACATAACAATTACACAACATTGTAATTATCTAACAATTCATTCATCTTTTAATTTAATTATCTAATTAAATTAAAACATCACCATTAAATTATTTAACATCAATTTAATTAATATAAACACACTTAATTAAATTATTCCACAACAATTTTATCAATTATTTATTTTATTCAATAAATAAACCAACTAAAATATTTATTTAATTCTATAAATATTTTTAATTACAATAAAATTCTAATTTGTTACAACTTTCCCTCCTTATAAAAAGATTCTGTCCCCAGACTCACAACACAATTAATTCATCCCGTTACAAAGTCAATTTGATGTTCGATTCCCCGCGTAGGTGGTAGTCCTTATGGAAGCTCCTTGGGAAATACATCTTTGTAATCCTGTAAAAGAGATGAAATAACACTAGGCAAAGACTCATTAACGTTAGTATTCAAATGCGCCTTCTTATACCAAAGTATAATCATCGACTGTTTAGAAACCAAAACTCGTTTTACATCACTTTTTTTTTGCATAAATGTTTGTTTTTCTCTTTTCTTCTTTCTTTTTCACTTTTATTTTTTTCCTCACTAATTTTCTTTTCTTCGCTCTCTTTTCTTTGTAAATTATCTTTTTGCAAGTGAATTTGATCCTCACGTGCTTGTTGTGGTGACATAAGACATAAAGTAACCTTCTTTTTATTGTGTACAAAAGAATATTCATTTTAAAGCCATAGTGCTTCACACGCCTATCAAATTGCCACAACCTCTCAAGTAGTAAATGACCACTTGCATCGGAACCACATCACACTACACCTCATCCACATATTTCTCAATGGTAAACGACACCAACACCTGCTTTGTCAGTCTCATATCTCCACTATCATTAAGTCATAGCAATCTATACGGTTGAGGATGTTTGGTTGTTGACAATCCTAATTTCTCCACTATGGTTGTACTTGCCACGGTTGTGCAACTCCCACCGTCAATTACCATGCAACAAATTTTCCCTTGCACAAGATACCTGGTGTGGAATAAATTCTCCTGCTGCTCCAAACTTTCCTCTTTCACTTGCGCACTAAGTGCTCTTCTCGTAACCAATACCTTGCCATGCATCATTAATCTCCTTTAATGGTGGCATAGAATCGGTGTCACTTTCTTCATCCTCAGTTTCCAGCTCTCTATTGTCAAGCAACAACATAGTTCTATGATTTGGACATTGACTAAAAATATGTCCTCTGTCTTGACATTTAAAGCATACAATACCTCGATTTCGACTAAAAGAAGGTTGTTCAGTTTCTTGCAATCCTCAGTTAGTCGTTCCTGGCTTAGGCTCCATTTTCGATTTGATCACAACTGCATTTTCCTCGCATTTCACAAAATTAGATTTCTATGACAAAGCTGTGGTAAGATTAGAACGATGGCCACCTCTCCTCTTAAGTTGTTTCTCAATCTTTATAGCCATGTGTACCATATCCCCCAATTCCACATAATGTTGTCATTCCACTAAGTCAATTATATCCCAGTTTAACCCTACTAAAAATTGAGCTATAGTTGCCTCACTATCATGTCTTTGAAGTAGTCCTCCACACTCCTACTTCCCTGTTTCAAATTCTGCAAACTTTGAAACAAATCTCGGTGGTAGTGGCTTGGTACAATTCTCCTTTTCATAACTGCCTTCATCTCCGCCTATGTTTTAATGGGGCGTTCACCACATCTCCTTGGCTAGTCATTAACTGATCCCACCAAGTAACATCATAATCTGAGATTTCTGTAACGACTAATATGACTTTCTTGAGATTTGAGTGGTTGTAACATTCAAAGACCCACTCCATTTTCTTTTCCCATTCTAAATATGCCTCAGGATCACTCTTTCCTTGGAAAGTAGTAATTTTCATTTTAATGCTACCCAAGTTGTTGTCTTCCCTATTCTGACCTCCTCGTTCTCTAGCACCTCTTGGCCTTCTATGTAAGAAATCAGAATCACGATCTTCCTCTTCACTAAATCCTCATTTAAAATAAGTTTCCTCCGTTTTAGCTCCCCGTTGTTGCGTCCTTCCCTTTTTATGTACCCCATGAGGAATTTGAGATGATTCTCCTCGGGTCACACTTATATGATCAAGGCATTCATTCATCATCTCCCATCTTCTATTCCATTCCTTATTCATAGCTTCCAACATAAACTTCATATCAAACGTTGTGGAAGAATGTTCTGCAAATGTTCCTTTATCTTTGGAGCTATACATATTTTCTGCAAAATAAGGGTTAGTATAAATCAGTTTTCTCACCACTCCCTTACGTGTTTCACTCTAATCAATGTTTTCACTCGTGTATGCATTCAAAATTTGACTTTTACCCCTCAATTAATCTCACTACTAAGCCTTTTATCTCTAAATATTCTCTCCAATAGGTTCTTCTCGAATTCACTTAGCAAAAATTCTCGATTTTACTAATTAATTCAAAAATAACTTATCACGAAACAAAATATAGAAGGTAGGAATATGAAAGTCCAATAATAATCTAGAAGGGGGATTGAATAAATTATTATTGTTTAAACAATTTTCTTAGGCCTTTTTGAATTTTTAGCAAATCAATTTATAGTGTCAGAAACTAATGAACAAGATAAGAAAAATTCAATCACACAATGCACATAGATTTATTTGGTTCACAATATACAACTTGAGTATATTGCTACGTCCAGTCTCAAGCTCCTCTCCAGGACTTGAGATCCTATTACTCCTAGTAATAAAAACTCCTTCAATAGGCGGAGAAGACTTTACAAAGTTTTAAAGATTAACTTATAACTGTTCACAACTAACTATCTCGGACAGCGAACTCTCAGCTCCTTCCCCAAGCTTAGTTGTGCCTTACTTTTGAGCTTACAACTATTCTATAGTCTGATGTTGAAACAACAATCTCTTCCTTACCTCACAAATACAATAGAGACCTAACTCCTAGTTGACCTCTCTAAGACTCTGGTCTTGGTCAAAGAATTTTTGTCTTTCTCATAGATACATAAAATAAACTAACTCTACCCTTTTTACAAAAGATTGGTTTAACTTTGCTTCTAAAGTAAGCAGATAAAGTTTAGTACATATTTATAAAAGTTTAAATAACTTTTATAATTGATACTTCTCAAATAAGCAGATGTACAGATTAAGATCAAATATTAAATAAAAGTTCAAGACTTTTATGTGAAATTGCTTATGTGCAAGCAGATATGTAAGTTGATGCACTTTTATATAAAAAAAAAATTCTTTAATAAAGAATGTGTTTCTATGGTTTAAACAGATATATAAAAGATTTTCTTTATAATTAAAGAGTGTGTTTCTATGGTTTAAATCGATATAACTTTGAGTTTAGATAACCATATAAAAATCATGTATAATGCAACAAGTAATTTATGAATAAGTTTGTGAGCAAGATACTTGTGATGACAGTTTATCAAGTATAACAATTTAATCAATTTAAATAATACTTGAAGAAACTAGTTTCACCCATGTATATATATTATATTATATTTGATCTACGTTGTGAAAATTTGGCCACTTAGAATTTTAAAGACTGTTCGGAAAATTTCAGAGAAATAACATCCGAGTTATATCAGTATCTAAGTACTGACCAAATTATTTGTTTCACAATCTAATAATTATATAAATATTTTTTAATATTTATATAATGTATCTATATCAATAAAAAACCACTTAGGATTTTAAAGACCGTTCGGAGAATTTCAGAGAAATTACTTCTGAATTATATCGGTATCTAAGTACTGACTTTTTATTTGATATTTAATAGATTATATATATATATATATATATATATTATATTTGATCTATATTGTAAAAATTTGGCCACTTAGAATTTTAAAGACCATCTAGAGAATTTCAGAGAAATAACATCCAAATTATATCGGTATTTAAGTACTGACCAAATTATTTGTTTCACAATCTGATAATTATATAAATATTTTTCAATATTTATATAATATATTTATATCAATAAAAAGTCACTTAGGATTTTAAAGACCGTTCAGAGAATTTCAGAGAAATAACATCCGAATTATATCGATATCTAAGTAATGACCAAATTATTTGTTTCACAATCTGATAATTATATAAATATTTTTCAATATTTATATAATGTTTATATATCAATAAAAAGCCACTTATGATTTTAAAGACCGTCCGAAGAATTTCAGAGAAATTACTTCTGAATTATATTAGTATCTAAGTACTGCCTTTTTATATGATATTTAATAAATTATATATATATATATATATATATATATATATATATATATATATATATATATATGTGTGTGTGTGTGTGTAACAATTTATCTTTATATATTTATATATATAAGTAGATATGAGATAATATAAATACAACAATTCAATAACTTATCTCGACTACTTTGATCAATTTTATCTTCTTTCAAGAAATAGAACTTTAAATTAGAAGATGGAGAGAAAGCTTCTTTATAGAGAAAATGTAGGCAAGGAGATATAGCTTTTCTTTGCTTTGTAAATTGGTAAGTTTAGAATGAAGAAAAGACTTTTTATTTATAGAGTTTTGAAGTTAAGGGCAAAATATTCTTTTGGAAATCTGATTTGAAAGCAATGATCCGAATTGCAAGATAAAACATTGAATGGTTCGGATTAAAACGCGGATTGGTCTATGGAGGAAGCACATATTCAGTTGATTTAAACATTTAAGCCCATGCAAGAATATTGTAAACAAACAAGTCAGTACATGTTTTAGCCCAAGAAAAAATTCCAAGCATTTAAACATCCTGACCAATAGGTAACAAGGCTCTTAAAGTAAGAACACTTGGCTAGATTGCACAGGAACGGTTTTTAACTAAACTTTACAAACTGTGAAATTTTCCCTCTACAAATTTATTGTATGATGTAACCTGCAACACATGTTTGATTTCGGTGATTACGTTTTAAAGTATTGCTTTTTTACTTTGCAATTTTATATAAATCATGTTGCAGTTAATTTCAATTCGCTCCTTTTTTTTGGGTGGGAATCTACTTGACTTTACAGCAACACTTATATAGGCTTGTATTGTAGGTGGCAAGACTCCAGGAACAGTTGCAAAAGGAGAGAGAGTTGAGGACAACATTGGAAGCTAGACTTAAAATGTCTGAAGGAGTCTCCCCTATTGCTGGAACGGTCAGTTTCTCTCAAATTCACTAGTATTTTGGGTTTGACTAATCACTATATAAACTTGTAGATTTTTTAAAGGTGGAGGCAGAGGTTGAAGATATTGCTCAATCAGAGGCAGATGTCACCAATTTGAAGCAAAAGGCTGATGATCTTGCAGTACAGCTTAATCAACAGAATGAACATAATCGTGATTTCATTCCTGATGCATGCATTCTGCCGGAAAAATACACAAATCATCAAGGAAAACTATAAGTTTTTCCCATTATTTGTTTCGATATGTTTGTCTGTCTGTCTCTCTCCTCCTTTCAAATCCTCTTTTTGAATCTATTTATTTTAGTCCAGGTGCCATTTCTGCTTCTGGTAAGGTACCTGAGCAGATCATTGCCTACTCAGACTCGATTAAAGTTTGTCAAGAGTAGAAAACCTATTGGTGTTTTGAAATGGATAAATTGTATAGATATAGTCAACTTTCAGTAGTTTTCTGCTTTTAGTTCTTCTCATTTCCTAATGCCTATTCACACCTCAACTTGCAAACAGGAAAGACGACCAGAAGGATTTGGAAGCTACAAGTTAATCCTGACAATATAGTTAGTTAACTATCGGGTTAAATATTTTTTCAGTCATCGTAATATATGTCAACTTACAGATGAATAACTGAACTTTTTTTTCTTACAGTACTCACTGTACTCGATTTTACCAACAAAAAGTTAAAAAAACCGTTAAGTCATGTTGACTTAACGGAAAAGTACACCTAAGCAGCTGAGTTGTCCCAAAAAAACTCTATGTGACAGTTAGTATGTGACGTAGCAGTTAGGGGTGCTCATCGGTAAAATACCGGCCCGAACCGAACCGATTACCAAAATTACTGATAATTGGGTACCGATACCGGAACCGAATGAACCGGTAAACCGAACCGAATAGCCGGTTCGGTATCGGACCGGTTCCGGTTTTTACCGACTTGTACCGAAATTTCAACCCAACCAATTTCAGCCCAAAAACAAGATTTTTAGCCCAAAAACTTTCAACCCAAAACTTTAAATACTGACTTAAATTTTTAAGCCCAAAATTATGCCAGCCCAAAAGCTTAGTAAGATAGACCTATTACAGCCCAAACACAAAATTATAAGCCAAAAATTGGCCCAATTAGAATTTATTGTTACATGATAATCGGTAATCATTTTATAAGGAGAATCTTCTTAAAGTTCTACCAATTTAACCAATATGGGACTTGAAGACAACTAAATAGTAAAGGCTTCACTTGGTAGTGTTTTTATAAAGAAAACTTTCTTAAATTTTTATAATCTAATCAATGTGGGACTTAGAAACAAGTTATGTAAGATGGTGCCATAAGTTCCCTTATGTGATTTTGTTGGCATTCATTAATCATTAGTGTCATTATAGTTGGTTTGATTTGATGAAAGTCTAAGTTTGCAAATTTATTTAAAGTTTTAGCAATGGTATTTTTATAAAGAAAACTTTCTTAATTTTTTATAATCTAATCATTGTGAGACTTAGAAACAAGCAATGGTGCCATAAGTTCTTCATTAGTGTCATTCATTATAAGGGTTAATTATTTACATTCTTATTATTAATAATGCATTGATTATTTGTTATCTTAAATTCATTATTACATGATAATCAATTTATAAGAAAAATTTCCTTAAAGTTTTACCAATTTAGCCAATATGGGATTTGGAGACAACTAAATAGTAAAGACTTCACTTGGTAGTGTTTTTATAAAGAAAATTTTCTTAAATTTTTATAATCTAATCTATGTGGGACTTAGAAACAAGTTATGTAAGATGGTGCCATAAGTTCCCTTATGTGATTTCCTTGACATTCATTAGTGTCATTATAGTTAGTTTGATTTGATGAAAGTCTAAGTTGGTAAATTTACTTCAAGTTTTAGCAAATGGTATTTTTATAAAGAAAACTTTCTAAATTTTTTATAATCTAATCAATGTGGGACTTAGAAACAAGCAATGGTGTCATAAATTCTTCATTAGTGTCATTATAAGGGTTAAGTTGTTTACATCCTTAATACTAATAATGGTTTGATTATTTGTTATCTTAAATTCATTAAGACATAATAATCAATTTATAAGGAAAATTTTCTTAAAGTTTTACCAATTTAGCCAATATGGGACTTGGAGATTCACTTGGTAGTAATGTAGTATGCCATCTCTTGTTTAATAAGTCCCACATTGAATACATCCCACATTGTCTAGTATGTCATCTCTTGTCTTACCTCTATTTTATAAATAGAAGAGACTTTCAAGTTAATTTTACATGGCTAGACAACTAAACATCTCACATTGTCTAGTATGCCATCTCTTGTCATACCTCTATTCTATAAATAGAGAGACTTTCAATTAATTTTACATAGTTAGACAAAAGAGTCTTAAAACTTTTACATAGTTAGACAAATGAGTCTTAAAAAATTGGTCCTTCAAGTTATTTTTTAATTTATTATTTAAATAATCGGTACGATCGGTTCGGTTCGGTATTTACCGACCAAGCCAAACATCCAACCGAAACCGGAACCGAAAATTCGGTATGTACCGATTTTTTGTACCGGTACCGAACCGGTTCAACTTTGTACCGAACCGATCGGTTCGAACCGGTTCGGTTTCCCTAAAAACCGAAAAAACCGACCGGTTTGAACACCCCTAGTAGCAGTTACGATGTAGATTTGGAGGAAAATTTTTATGAAAAAATAAAAAAAAATATTTCAAAGTATAATATAAATTTAAAAAATTAGCCAAAAAATAAGAAAATAAATAAAAAATATATTTAATTATTTTTGTAAAAAATTAGCCAAAAAACAAGAAAATTAGCGAATTTTTTTTTTAATAAAAAACACTGCATTTTTTTTATTTTTATTAAAAAAAAGCAGCGTTTTTTTTATTTTTATTAAAAAAAACTGTATTTTTTTAAATAATAAAAAACAATTATTTTTATTTAAAAAATCTGCATTTTTTTTATTTTTATTGAAAAAAACTGTTTTTTTTATTTTTATTAAAAAAAACTGTGTTTTTTTTATTTTTAATAAAAATAATTATTTTTATTAAACAAAACTGCGTTTTTTTTATTTAATAAAAATAAAAAAAATTATTTTTATTAAAAAAAAATTTTATTATTAAAAAAAGCAAGTTTTTTATTTTATTAAAAAAAACTGCATTTTTTTTATTTTTATTAAAAAAACTGCGTTTTATTTGTTTTTTTAATAAAAATAAAAAAAGCAATTATTTTTATTAAAAACAACTGCGCTTTTTTTATTTTTATTAAAAAAAAAACTGTTTTTAATTATTTTTATTAAAAAAAACTGCGTTTTATTATTTTTTTAATAAAAAATAAAAAAAATTTATTAAAAAAAGCAGCATTTTTTTTATTTTTATTAACAAAAAACTGCGTTTTTTATTTTATTTTTATAAAAAAAACTGTATTTTTTTATTTTAATAAAAATAAAATAAAATATTTTATTAAAAAAAAAAACTAAACAACGCTCTCTCTCTTTCCTTCTCCGTCACAACAACGCAGTTTGGTTTTTTTTTTAATAAAAATAATTATTTCTTAAATTTGATTAAATTAAATTATAAAATTTAAATAAAGTATAATCTTAAAATAAAAATTATTTGATAAAATTAAAATTACAATAAAAATTATTTGATTAAATTAAAATTACAATTATTTGATAAAAATTATTTGCATGTAAAAGTAAAAATTTATTTATCCTAGTTAGAAAAGAAAAAAAAAATTATCATCAAATTGACTCAATTATAAATTTAATGTCCGAATTTGAAAAGATTATTAATTTTTAATTTTTTTAATTTTTTAATTTTTATAATTTATATTATACTTTAAAATATTTTTTTCATTTTCTTCATAAAAAATTTCCTACAAATCCACATAATCACTGCCACGTCACACAAAGGCGCCACATCAGCTTTGTAATGGACAACTCAGCAGCTCATGTGTACTGTTCCGTTTAAAGTCAAAGCTTTTAACGGGCTTTTAAACTTTTTGTTAGTAAAATCGAGTACAGTGAGTTGACTGTAAGAAAAAAAAGTTCAGTTATCCATCTGTAAGTTGACATATAGTGCGGTGACTGAAAATATATTTAACTCGTTAATTGTTGGGTCAAACCATATTAACTAGAACCAAATGGGTTAGTTAACTATTTTTATTTATTTAAGTTGATTAAAGTTTAGACCCATATTTTTTAAAACAAATATAGTTCTGAACCGATTAACTATTTTTCAACCCATATTTCATTCTAAAGTTTGTATTTTTTTTTATTGTGAAATATTTTCTTCTTCTTATCGTGACACTTTATTTCCTACTAATCATCGTGATATTTGATGTATTTCATTTATAGAGCATAAGATTTAATAAGACAGTAATTTTGATATTTAGATGTCATTATTTATTTATTTATTATTTTTTGTTATAGATTATTGGAGGTATACAAATACATTAATCCATATTCAGAAACTTGTACTTTTGTTTTGTGTTGCGATGTACTTGAGACGAACACCCTGGCGTTTTATCATAATCTTAGCTTCTTTTTTCGGATTTTCTATGCATCAGATATTTTATTCTATATGCATTGCCTTTCACTATATATATATATATATATATATATATATATATATATATATATATATATATAAAAATCAAAAAACCAAAGTAAAGTGATAAACACGTAATTCATATATTTAATTATCCCTAATTTTGTCCTTTTAATTATATTAGTTTATTAAATTAATATGTTTTATTTTATTTTGTAGGATTTAATATTTGTTACAATAAAGTCAAAATTTTGGTGATCAAGCAATATTTAATGTTTTTATTCATGTAAGGTATATCCAAGAGGAATCCAACAATCCAACAATCTTGGTGTGCAAGTCAAATCCAACAATAGAAGGGAAAGTATATCTAGAAGATTTTTTTGAGAAGTTGATTGGGGACAAAACTGTCCAAGTTCAATTAATCTAAATTAGGGTTCCAAGTTATTTTTTCTATAAATAGGCCTCTTGTTTTAGAGGGAAGGACACAACTTATTATTTTCTTTTTCTTAGTTTTTTACTAGTGTAGAAGGGAGTAACATATTTAAAATTTATTTTTTTCTCTTATTCCAATCACGTGTGAAACTGCTGTCAGGGAGTATTTGTATCTTTCTTTTATTTATATAATAGAAATTCTCTTTTTAATTATTGTTCTTATTTCATGCGAATTGTAGTACTAATATTATTTGTTTTTGTTTTTAATTCCATAGCTAGCTAAATTTCTAATACCTAGGATTATGATGAAACTAAGTATTTCATAATAATATTTTCTTTCCATTTTAAAATTAATGCCTAATTATTTTCGCCTTCATATTTTTCTCCGCATAAATTACATATGATTTTTATATTGATTGCGAGGTTTTGATAAGTTATAGTTAATCTGTGAATTTTTCATAACTTATGCTTGCCCATATTAATTATATGAATCATTATTTTTAAAGGGAAAGGAGAATAATTTGGAAATTGATTTAGGAAATAAGAAATTATTTATTATGTTAATATTTGGTGGATTCTGATTCCTAAGTATCTTTTCTCATTAATAGTTTCCGTTATTAATTAGTAGTTTGAATAATTTAGTTAATAAATTTTCTCCACCATATTTATTTCTAATTCGTCTAAAATATTAATTAAGGATATATTAAAGAATTAATCTAGTCTCTGTGGGTTCGACCTGTACTTGCCAGTTCTTCAATTCGACACTGTGCACTTGCAGTACATATTTTTATCACATCAAGTTTTTGGCGCCGTTGCCGGAGACTAGAATTAATTTTTATTTATTCCTTAATTTTTATTTATTCGAATCAGCTTGAACTCTATATTTTTTTTCCAGGATTATTGAAGTTGGTCGAAGGAGCGAAAAGATAAAAATTTTGTTGCTGCGCTTTATTTGATACTTCGTATCTCCATATTTTAAAAAAAAAAGTTTAGTTTTTATTATTATTAATATTTTTTTTATTTGCCGCATTCATGCATTCACTCACGTAGAGCACAACCTGTTAGGTTTTTATTTTTATTTATTTTTACTTTTTTTGTCAAACATAAACTGTGGTGATTGCTGGAGGATTGATGTACGTCAAAATTTCTCATTCTTTCATAATTCACATAGTTTTAGGATACTTTATTTATTTACAGTTTTTTTTATTATTTGTGCATTTTTATCTTTAATCTAACAATAAGGGCACAACTCTTAACAAGATAAGGTGGGGATTTTATCACCCTTTCTTGGCCCACAAATAACCCAATTTGTATTTTGCATGACCATGACCTAATAAAATCAAGTAGACGTTGGCCCCTAGGACTCTTGAGCTCAATTAGGACAAGAAACTCCAAGAGGAGTCTGAATTTTAAATTAATCAAACTACTGTTGTCTAGGCAAGTGGTTCAAAAGGTATACGCCTAAAGATTGTGTGGTTAATCAATTAGTCACCGTTTCTACGGAGAGACTCCCACCTTTCTTACACTTACCTGGCTAGTGGTGTGATTAATTTTAAATTTGATGGACCTTGCGGTGTAACTTGCAACAGTTAGGAGCTTTCTAGATTTTTATTAGGTTGACCTTAGAAGTAAATTTATTGTTATTTTTTTTATTTTTATTTTTATTTTATTTTTTTGTTTTATTTTTTTCTGTGCTTATCTGCTTATTTGTTAAGTAGTGTATGCAAAAAGTGTGGATTAGGGACGAAACATCCCGATTAGTGAGAACACTTGATTTTTCGGATTTCACTTTAAAAGATCTCACTTTAAGAAAAATGGTGGGCGCACAAACTATTTCTTTAAGGGATCGATGTTATCCTTCCCGCTCTGTCCAACCTTCATTTATCAGTCTATCACCGGTAACTAGTAACAATTTTGAACTTAAGCCACATTTTATAAATATGTTACCTAGGTTCACAGGGATAGAAGATGCATATTTATTTATTCAAGAATTTGAGGAAGTTTGTGCCCTAATGAAAATTCAACAATTGTCTGATGACTCAATTAGGCTAAGATTTATAACATTTGCTTTAAAAGATAATGCTAAAAAAAGGTTATATAGCCTACCAAATAATTCCATATCAACCTGGGAGGGATTTGTTGTTACATTTCTAAAAAAATATTTTCTAAATCATAAAACTGCTAAAATTCGGACTGCAATTCATCAATTTTGCCAACATAAAAAAGAGTCATTTTGGAAATATTTTGATAGATTTAAAAATTTGTTATCCTAATGCCCACACCACGGAATTGAGAAATGGAGATTGTGTCAAATTGCTTATGAAGATTTAGACTATCCCACTAAAATAATGTTAGAGTCAATGTGTAAAGGGGATTTTTGGACTCCACAACCCAAAAATCTTACTCTAGATTGGAACCTACAGTTGAATCAAGTTTGACACATTTTGAGCATTTTCACGAGAATCAAATTGACCTTCAATCCTCTTATGATCATTTTAAGTCTACCTTGGGTCCATCCGAAGCGCCTTCCAGAAACACTAAATGTGATTTAACAAATGAATCAAAGGTTGTGGACAATGATAATCTTCCATGTTTAGATAATGAGTTCATATCTTCCATTTCAGATAATGCGTGTGTTAAACCAGTGGTGTCTAAATATTTTGGTATAACAGTTATTCAAAATGAAGAAAATGTTTTAGTGCCCCTTGGTAACAAATATGGATGGCAAGTTTGGATAGATTTTATGAAATTAGAATTTTTCAAAAAGAACCATCATTTTTCGTTATCATTCCCTGACTCAATTTTAAACGAATCAGTCGGGTATGCTCACAATTGTTCTTCTGTTGCAAATTCTAACTATTTCCAATTACCAGACATCCTGAAAATCATACGCAATCCACTCTAGGTTGTCTGTTTGTATCACTGATCATTTACGGTCGCATAATTTTTAGGATACATAAAATTTGTAGATATATACATTTATTTTCTTTCTCACCACATTTTCTTGCAGAATAAAAACCCCACATACAAGGTACAATTTTTTCACATCTTTGTTCTCTTTTCTTCATTTGCATACATTGAGGACAATGCATGATTTAGGTATGGGGGGAGTTTGTTTGTATTATTATATTAGATTTTTTTTATTTTTTAGGAAAAAATAGAACTAACCACAAAAATAGTAAAAAATAATAAATAAAAAATATTTGAAAATTAAAATTTAAAAATTTTTGTTTGACTTTTTATGGATTGAATTAATTCTAATAAGTGTTTGTAGAGCAAAACTCATGAGTAAGATTGAAAGATTTAGAACTCTTAAATTTTTGATAAGATACGAAATCTTAGTTCAAAACATCATCTGGATTAAAATTGATTTCACAAGTATCTTTGCACTTCACGTTTGCACTAATTCTTAGTTGTGGAGTATAAACCATGATTCGAGTAATTTCAACAAAGGACAAAAAGAAAAAAGAATGAAAAAAAAGAGAGAAAAAATATTTAAAAAAAGAAAGAAAAAAGTCGAAAAAAAAGAATAAATAACTGCTTCAATGTCCATTTAACGAAATAACTGGGTATCCAAGCCTCGGGAAGCATCGATATTCACGCTGAAAAGTGTGATGGATAAAAGCAGCTTGACTAGTCTAATTTTGTGGCATTTGTTACTCGAGTTAATAAATCCTTAGGGGTGTCTCTACACCTAGTACCCTAAAGCCATCTGATTTGGAAGTTATTGGTCTAACGCTCGCTCTACATGGGTAACTCTGAAAAGCCTAAGAAAATGAGACATTGCACAAGTCAAGAATAAAAATTGAAAAAAATGAAAAAAAAAGAAGGAAAAAAAAGAAAAGAAAAGAAAAAATGAGCTTGCTTGATTTTCATGGTAAAAATTCCTACTAAGAGTTACATCATATACACATGCATGCATCACATGGAATTGATTTAATGAAGGATGGTGTCTAAAATAAAGATTTAGTATGTTTGATAAGGTAAACGTGTGATTTTGAATTTAATCTTGCTTATGTATAATGCCCATAAATATTTAGAAATTTTCTTTCAATTTCATAATTTGTTGAACTCAAAAATATATTTTTGAATTTTGTGGGTATATTCACTACAAACCCTCACGAGACACAACTCGTTCACTTGGGTAACCTTGGGGTTTAAAGGCTTGTTGCACATGCTAAGTGTAATCGTGTTTCTTATGAAAATGGGGTGGTGTAATTTTTATTTTATTTTATTTTTATTTTACTCGAGGACGAGCAAAAGCTAGGTATGGGGATATTTGATAAACACGTAATTCATACATTTAATTATCCCTAATTTTGTCCTTTTAATTATATTAGTTTATTAAATTAATATATTTTATTTTATTTTGTAGGATTTAATATTTGTTGCAATAAAGTCAAAATCTTGGTGATCAAGCGATATTTAATGTTCTTATTCATGTAAGGTATATCCAAGAGGAATCCAACAATCCAACAATCTTGGTGTGCAAGTCAAATACAACAAGAGAAGGGAAAGTATATCTAGAAGATCTTTTTGAGAAGTTGATTGGGGACAAAAACTGTCCAAGTTCAATGAACCTAAATTAGGGTTCCAAGTTATTTTTCCTATAAATAGGCCTCTTGTTTTAGAGAGAATGGCATCACTTATTATTTTCTTTTTCTTAATTTTTCACTAGTGTAGAAGGGAGTAACATATTTAAAGTTTATTTTTTTCTCTTATTCCAATCACGTGTGAAACTACTGTCAGGGAGTATTTGTATCTTTCTTTTATTTATATAATAGAAATTCTCTTTTTAATTATTGTTCTTATTTCATGCGAATTGTAGTACTAATATTATTTGTTTTTATTTTTAATTTCATGGCTAGCTAAATTTCTAATACCTAGGATTATGATGAAACTAAGTATTTCATAATAATATTTTCTTTCCGTTTCAAAATTAATGCCTAATTATTTTCGCCTTCATATTTTTCTTCGCATAAATTGCATATGATTTTTATATTGATTGCGAGGCTTTGATAAGTTATAGTTAATCTGTAAATTTTCCATAACTTATGCTTGCCCATATTAATTATATGAATCATTATTTTTAAAGGGAAAGGAGAATAATTTGGGAATTGATTTAGAAAATAAGAAATTATTTATTATGTTAATATTTGGTGGATTCTGATTCCTAAGTATCTTTTCTCATTAATAGTTTCCGTTATTAATTAGTAGTTTGAATAATTTAGTTAATAAATTTTCTCCACCATAGTTATTTCTAATTCGCCTAAAATATTAATTAAGGATATATTAAAGAATTAATCTAGTCTCTGTGGGTTCGATCTGTACTTGCCAGTTTTTCAATTCGACACTGTACACTTGCAGTACATATTTTTATCACTTCATAAAGTAATAATTAGTGTTTAGCCTTTTTTTTGAATATTTCACAATAAAAAAAATATACAATTTGAAAGCCACTTTTGCACATTTTAGTGTAGATGCCTATGAAAGGAGTTGACTTAACCCTTTGGAATTGACTTTGGAAAAATATATGTTTTGTAATGTTAAATTTTAATATGTTTGTCTAATTAATTAAATTTTAATATGGTCTATAGAATTATATGGTTCAGTTTTCTACTTATCTTATATGTTCTATAAATTAATATGTTCTTATTTTGGGTGACTAATGTTGTTCTGTATGTGTCGATTTATGCAAATTCTAGTATTCTAATTACAAAAGAATTATACTATGGTGTATTTTGAATGTGATGCAATCTTTCTATTATCAGGTTAATAATAATTTTAAAAAATTATTTAAATGTGAAAGGGTATTAATAATTTCAATTTAAAATTTTATTAATATAGTTTTTAAGTATTTTATTATTTATATTAATAATTTTTATATCATATTATTGCTTAATTAATTTAATTGTGACGATCACAATTTTATTTTTCAAAAGTTTTGTTTAAAAGTCAAAACATCTTAAAATGGTTAATATGATTTTGAACCATAACCATATAGTTCCATCCCACACAACCCATGTAAGACCCCAACTTATTCATAAATAAAATCAAATTTTCTCTAATTATTATTTTTAAATAATAAGGTGTTAATTTGATATAATGCTTTGGTTATAGGTGAAATGTGCAAATTTCGTAAAATAAGCAAGTGGTTATAAAATATTCATTATTGTCGAAGAATATTTGTTTGGTCGATGAATATTTTTGCTGTCGGGGAATATTCGTACGATGGCGCAGCCATTTGTGGGCCCCATAACGAAAAACGGTCTGATGAAGAAAATGACAAGTTTGAGTTTTTATAAATAACGACGTAGTTGTTACCGTTAACACTGTTAGAATACCCCGGTGGTTAAAATATAGTAATACGCGTGGTTGCACAGTAGCACACGGTAGTGCAGAGTATTTTTGAATTATTGATTCTTACGTAAGAAGACACTACTCAAAAATTATTACAGTAATTACTGTTCAATATTTTATTTTATTGATTCGATAATTGCTACGTTGATATTTTATATTATTGTTGTTTCAATAATTGTCGTTGCACAGTATTTTCCATTATCAGATCAATATTTCATACTATTTGAATAATATTATTAGATAGCATTATTGGCAATGTCTAAGAAAATTCTGTCTAAGGAGAGGTTTGGTTACCTAATTGCACACCAGTAAGGAGAAATCCTTATCGGAAAGCCCCCTCTTTCCTGGGAACGACCTGGTTGTCATAATTGTGATTCTATAATATTATTTATGAATAATTAATTATTGATTTATATAATAAGAAAATATTTATTTTATGTGAATATAAATGATGGATATATTTATTTTATGTTGTTATAAATGAAGGAGTTAATGCTGAAGTGTTTTATCAGTATTTTATCGAAATGGAGGTATTAAAAATCGTCCGTATGTGAATTTCGGGCATTTTCTGTTTGAAATTTGGAAAAATTTTCTGCTACAAAGTTGTAGAGAATTAAATTTCCTATCGAAAGGACATGAGATTTGAATTTTTCTGATAAAAGAGCTATATATTATAAATTATTGAAGTTTCTAAAATACATATTTTTATTAAAATTATGTGTGGGACTCACTTTTGTTTTTTATGAAATCATGTGCTGGAAAATTTTTCAGATGTGATGGTCTGATGGCTTTCTAAAATGGCATGCGTAGAAAAGAAAAAAAATATTATTTTATTATTTAGTCTGCTTTATGTTTATTATCAGGTTAATAATAATTTTAAAAAATTATTTAAATGTGAAAGGGTATTAATAATTTCAATTTAAAATTTTATTAATATTATATTTCCTATATTATCGAATGTATTTTTGTGAGTATTTAGATATTTTGAGAGTTACTATTCAGTGTAAGTTTTCTTCGGCTTTACATCTGATATTCTGATCAGAAGTACTGTTCTTTTGAGGTAAGGGATGTTATTTTCTTCGTAAATGATATTATTTTCTTCAATATCATTATGCTGAAATATTGATATGAATTTTATTGTGGAATTTTTATCTTTTAGTGTCGGGGTTACTATTCATGTATACGACACTATTCACGAATACGTCACTATTTACCGAAAAATAAAATTTTTTCTTCTTTGTCCAAGATGTCTATTATGGTTACTATCTTTGATTGTATCCATGTACGATAGTGGTTACTCCGCTATGGTTTATTATGGAGCGTTTTTGAACTTGGATTATCTAAAGTACGAATTCCTAATCTTTATCCTTTTATCTCACTAGATTCGTTTCTTTAAAATATTTTTCATCATCCTCAGTTCTAAATGATGATATTACTGAATATCTTTGGCCTGTAGTGCAAAGATGAATGATTAACTGATGAATATCTTTGGCCGTAGTGCAAAGATGAACATGTGTTTAGATGAACATGACCAACTGGTGATACAAATGAATATCTTTGGCCTGTAGTGCAAAGATGAATATTTGATTCAAGATGTATATTGATTGATGTTACAGGGCTAAAATATTGATGATGGACTTTCCTGAAAATATTCGTCATATGAAGGAGGTAGAATTTATTAGACTGGAACAGAACAACATAACGGTGTCCCAGTATGAGGCTAAGTTCGCGAAGTTATTCAGGTTTGCACCTCATTTGGTAGAGAATGAGAAACATATGACGCGGATATTTCTGAGATGTTTGAAACCCGACATACGTCAATATCTCATTTCTCATAAATTTTCTCTATATTTAGATGTTGTCAACATGGCTCATTTATTAGAGCGAGATAATGAGTATGTTCAACCGAGGACCACAACCAGGGTCATGCCGGTGACAGCAGTCATCGGAGCAACGATAACCAACGGGGAGGAAAAAATACAGACAAAAGCGGTAACCACTCTGGTGGTAATCGTGGTCAAGATAATAGGAGAGGCGAGTCAAGTGAAAGTTTCAAAAAGTGGAGATTCAACAATGTGAAGACGTCAACACCAGCATCAAATGTTTCTAAGGGAGGAGAACGACCACCGGTTGTATGCTATAAATGTGAAAAAGAGGGACACATCAGCCTAAACTGTCCACAACAGTTCAAGGTATGTTATAATTATGGAAAGGAAGGACATATCGCTCGAGATTGTACTGTAGCGAAACTAAGTCCAGCAGGGATGGCGACTCCAAAGGCTGTCCCAGACAAATCAAAGTCAGCGGTTCTTGGAAGAGCGTTTGTCGTGACTGACCAAAATGCGAGGAACCCGAACGAGGTGATCACGGGTAAGCTAATCATAAACTCTTGCGAAGTTTATACCTTACTAGATACCGGTTCTACCTATTCATTTATCTCTCTTGCTTGTGCTCAACGTTTAAACTTAACTCCGGAGAAATTAGACTTTGATTTATCTGTGGAGACTCCGTAAGGAGAAACTTTCATTACATCCACTGTTTATAAATCTTGTTCGATCCAAGTTGGCACCATCACATTACTTGTTGACCTTATCTCTTTAAAGATACTTGCATTTGACGTAATTTTAGGGATTGATTGGTTAACTACTCATCATGCCAAAATTGATTATTTTCGTAAGGTTGTTAGTTTTCATATTCCTAACCAACCTGTTATTCGAATTTAAGCAACTAAACCACTAAAATCAATCACTGTCATATCAAGCCATTCGTTTATTAAAAAACAGATGTCAAGCTTTCTTAGCCTATGTTATGGATTTGAATACAGACACGTCAGATTTGAATAATATTTCTGTTGTTAGTGAATTTCCTAATGTATTTCCTGAAGAACTTCCTGGTCTACCCCCAGAACGTGAAGTTGAATTCTTTATTGACCTTGAACCTGGTACTAAGCCCATTTCTAAAACCCCATATCTAATGGCTCCTATTGAACTTCAGGAGTTAAAAGTCCAACTACAAGAGTTGTTGGACATCAGTTTCATTCGTCCCAGTACATCTCCTTGGGGTGCTCCTGTTTTATTCGTAAAGAAGAAAGACGGGAGTATACGACTTTGTATTGACTACCGGGAATTGAACCATGTCACCATCAAGAATAGGTATCCGCTACCTCGCATTGATGACCTGTTTACCCAATTACAAGGAGCACAATTCCTTTCAAAGATTGATCTTCGTTCTGGATATCATCAATTGAAGATTAGAATTGAGGATATTCCAAAGACTGCCTTTAGAACTCGGTACGGGCATTATGAATTCTTGGTCATGTCTTTTGGATTGACTAATGCTCCTGCGACTTTCATGGATATGATGAACCGAGTATTCAAGGAATATTTGGATCAGTTCGTTGTTGCCTTTATTGATGGCATCCTCATATATTTCAAAAGTCGTGAAGATCATGAGCACAATTTGAAGCTAGTACTCCAAAGGCTTCGTGAAAATAAGATATATGCCAAGTTGAAGAAATGCGAGTTCTGGCTTGAAGAAGTAGCATTCCTTGGGCACGTGGTGTCAAAACATGGAGTATCTATTGACCCGGCGAAGATTGAAGCAATACAAAGTTAGGAGCAATCGAAGTCAGTGACCGAAGTACGTAGCTTTCTGGGCTTAGCTGGTTATTATCGGAGATTTGTGAAAGAATTTTCTCGAATCGCTACTCCGTTAACTCAACTGACTCGGAAAGATACAAAATTCGTATGGAGCGAGGAATGCGAGAAGAGTTTTCAAGAGCTTAAGAGGAGACTTATTTCAGCACCTGTTTTAACAATACCATCTGGTTCGGATGGATTTGTTATCTACAGCGATGCTTCAAGCAAAGGGTTAGGATGTGTTCTCATGCAACATGGGAAAGTCATAACCTATGTCTCACGACAACTTAAAGAATATGAGAGGAATTATCCTACTCATGATCTAGAGTTGGCAGCAGTCGTTTTCGCGCTAAAGATCTGGAGGCACTATCTATATGGGGAAAAAGTGGAGATATATTCAGACCATAAAAGCCTCAAATATTTTTTCACCCAAAAGAAATTCAATATGCGGCAGTGACGTTGGCTCGAGCTGTTGAAAGATTACGACCACACCATTCAATACCATCCTAGAAAAGCGAACGTGGTAGCTGACGCGTTGAGTAGAAGATCATATGCGGGAACGAGTGCGATGTTGTCAACACAAAGGCCCATTTTGTGTGATTTACAAAAGATGAAGATAGAATTCAAGACTACGGGGACCCATACGATGATGTCAAGTATACTGTGAAACCCCAGATTTTATGAATAAAGATTTAATTTTCTCGAAATAATTTTTTTTATTATGGTGTTGATTTGATGTAATATTATAGTTGTGGGTAATATTTACAAATTTTGCAAAGTAAGCAAGTAGTTATATAATATTTGATTGGTCGGGAAATATTCTTTTTATCGGGGAATATCCGTACGACGACACCATCATTGGTGGACCCCACAACGGAATTATTGTCGGATTGAGAAAACGACAAAAATATTTTATGAAAATAACGGCAGAAGTTTTACCGTTAATACTGTTGAACTACTCGGTAGTAAAAGTACAGTAATACGTGTGGTTGCATAGTAGCATACGATATTAATTATTGAGGCTTACATGATAAGTCACTCAGTTTTGTTTTATTAGTATTATTAATGTAATAAACGAGAAAAGTTTTTTATATAAAACAGAATACTTTTATAAAGTTATTCTATAAATAGAATATATTGAATTCTATTATGCATAGTATTTTGCATAGTAAAATCTTTTTATATAAAACCGAATACTTTTATAAAGTTATTTTATAAATAGAATATATTATATTTTATTATGTATAGTGTTGCATAGTATCTGCATAGTATTTTGTATAGTAAAATCTTTTTATATAAAACAGAATGCTTTTATAAAGTTATTCGTTTTATTAGATTATAAATAAAATATATTATATTTTATTTAAAAAATTTTGCTTTAAATATGGACCGTCCGATTAAAAGTAAATCAATCTGGACTGTTCATGAATTAGTTACTATGCAGTCCATTCGTCTATAAATAGAAGCTCATTCCTTCATTATTTCTTATGAATTCACTGAAACTCTAGAGAGAGAAACTATAGAGAGAGTTCTTCTTCTATAATCTTGAGCGTATTTCTTTAGAGTTTAAGAAAGCTTTGAGCGTAGTGCAAGTTTTCTTCGAGTATATCCTCGCCCTACCAGTCGAAATACCCTTCTTTCAAAGGTAAGTGATATTATTTGTTGTACTCGTAAAGGGTATTCTTTCTTTCTTATTCATGAAGAGAACATTTGTTATTCCATTCTTTATTATTCTGTTGGAATAGCCTGTATACGCGGGCTATCCTATACTTGGTGAAATTCTTCTGTTATTACATTTTTATTATTCTATTAGAACATCATGTCTGTGCTTTACGACGGACTTGGTTCCATTATTTATTATTTTGTCAGAATATCCTGTCTGTGCTTTATGCCGGACCTGGTTCCATTATTTATTATTCTGTCAGAATATCCTGTCTGTGTGTTTACGCCGGACCTGGTTCCATTATTTATTATTCTGTCGAAATATATTGTCTGTGCTTTACGCCGGACCTGGTTCTATTATTTATTATTCTGTCAGAATATCCTGTCTGTGCGTTTACGCCGGACCTTGTTCCATTATTTATTATTCTGTCGGAATATCCTGTCGGTGCATTTACGCATGACCTGGTTCCACTATTTATTTTTCTGTTGGAATAACCTGTATGTGCGGTCTATCGCATGCATGGTAATTTCTTTTGTTATTTCATTCTTTATTATACTCAGTTGGTTAAAACTTTGACTTCTATACTCCATGAAATTAGTGGAATATCCTTGATATTTCCTCTTCATCCAGTGTCTTTTCATGGAAATATTCTTCTGAGCATTCTTGAATTTTACTCTACAAAGCAGTATCATGTTGACAATTTGGACGTTATCAGTTCCTAGATAAATTAATTCTTGAACTTATTTTTTTGAATTCTTATATCATTGTCATCATCCTCATGTTTATATTTTGTTGAAAGTCATCTATGGCATGTAGAGCATAGATGGACTAGGTATGATTATGACCAGGGATTATTCGGTGTAATTATGACCGTAATGTTACAAATGATGTGGAAAAAGTCCTCATTGGCCCGTAGTGCATTGATGGACAGTTTTTGGTATGATTATGACTATGGATTCTCTTTGGCCGTAGTGCAAAGATGAATTGTTTTATGGCATGATCAGGACCGTTGATGAAAATATGATTATCTTTAGCCGTAGTGCATGGATAATTCGTGGTCGTGATACTAAAGAATATCCTTGGCCGTAGTGCAGGGGTGATTCGATGATGTGGATTATTTATTAAGCTGAGTCCCAGCGATAAAAGTGATGAAAAACCTTTTAAATCATAGAAATAGTAGATTTTATTCCCTACTTGACTCTTCTAATGGATTGCTTGTTCCGCTGCAATTAAACTTGATGTTTATTTTATTTTATCAGTTTAACATTGTTGAAGACTAATGATAGTTTGTTCTGCATTATCTTAGTCATAATATTTCTTACTGGGCTAGTTGAGGTCACCCTTTCTTTCACTGTTCTCTTCAAGAAATGAGAACGTAGCTGGGACTAGTCGGGGAACAGAGTGATGGTGCATTAGTAGTCCTCACTATTCTGTGAAATAGTGTGATAATAATTATAATGAGGACTCCTTTTGAGTTTGTATACTCTCTAGTAGATAATATTTGTATTCAAACTCACAGTTTATATTTTGGCGTATTGTACACGACATTTGTATTATTAAGTTGTATTTAAATTCTGTACTATGTATCTGGCGACTCAAGATGGGTGATATATACCTAATTTTGGGGGCGTCACAGTTGGTATCAAAGCTTAGGGATATGATCCCTGGCTAGGATGTGAGAATAGAACTAGGAGGGGAGAGACGGGTAATTCCTTCGCTAGTATGACCTACTTAAGTTTATTTGGTATTTAATTGGTCGGTCAGAGTATAGGGATAATATGTGATAGGTTAATTAACCCTTGTTTTGTGGCAGTATTTGAAAATGACATCTGAGAATGTTGAGAATAGCAATGGAGCACATGAGACCGTGGAGACACACCTCTAATCTCCAACCAAGATAATGTGATTAGAGATATCCATGTGGTGATTGAGGAATTAAAAGTTGCACTCAAGCTAGTCGCAAAGGTAGCAACTGAGAGTGAGGAAGAAGAGCAACTTGAGAAGGATTTATTAGAAGAACTTATTGATCAAAATGTAGAATTACAAAATCGTATTCATGAGTTAGAAGAGCAAGCTGAAGAACGGAATGCGGTCGTGGAGCAAAGGAATGTAACAATTTAAAATTGTATTACCCGATGTGCGATAGCAGAACATGAGCGCTCTTTGGCAGAGTATACGATATTAAAGCTGGATTCTGAGAATTCAAATGTCAAGGAGCAGCTGAAAGAAGAAACAACTGAACGAGTGAGAATGAAAGATGCATGGGTAAAAGCCACACGACGCGTTGATATTGTGGAAAGAGAAGTCCGATCCAAGAAAGCTAAAATAGATGATATGTATTTCTCTTTTTCGACAGCAATTGGGAGAACCCAACATCGAGTTTTGAATTACCCTTTACATTGCGGTCAACCCCAATTCAATATGGATCGAAGGCTAATGATTCAGATCATGGAGCAGGAGTATGACGAAGCAGTTGAGGGTGGAATATGCCCTATAGCGAAAGTCAATTCCAGTGGTAATGAAAACACCAAAGACTGTCCCGAACAAGTCAAATTCGGTAGTTTAAGGGAGAGCGTTTTTCGTGACGAGGAATCGAACGAAGTTATCACGGGTTAGTTAATTATAAACTCTTACGAAGTCTATGCCTTATTTGATACCGGTTCTACCTATTCTTTTATCTCTCTTGCTTGCGCTCAACGTTTAAATTTAACTCCGGAGAAGTTAGATTTTGACTTATTGGTTAAAACTTCGTTAGTAGAAACCTTCGTTACCTCCACTATTTATAAATCTTGTTCAAATCAACACTTTCACGTTATCTGTCGATCTTATCTCTTTGAAAATACTTGCCTTTGATGTGATTTTTGGAAACGATTGGTTATCTACTCATTATGCTTTTCGTAAGGTTGTTAGCTTTCATACACCTAACCAACATGTTATGAGAATTCAAAGTAACCAAACCACTAAAGTCAATCATTGTCATATCAAGCCATAAGTAAAGAGCCCCGATCCTTTCGTTGTTGACTTCCTTGTGTGGAATGCACCGAAGTCAGACTTTCTGTAGGCGATGTCGT
Organism: Panax notoginseng; assembly: GCA_016801055.1. Taxonomy (NCBI): domain Eukaryota; kingdom Viridiplantae; phylum Streptophyta; class Magnoliopsida; order Apiales; family Araliaceae; genus Panax; species Panax notoginseng. The sequence goes on along the minus strand of CM029021.1, from coordinate 25,708,748 downwards.
GAATGACGATGGCATGTTGATAGGTATCAATGTGACGTGCTATCCAAGTCTTGGATGAGGGTCACGGTTTTGAACGATATTTCTATTATTAATAAAGTTCCTGACGTATTCTTGAAGACTTCTTAGCTTACCCCAGAGCGTGAAATCGAATTTTGTATTGACCCCTGTACAAAACCCATTTCTTAAACCCTTAAATATTTCTTCACACAAAAGGAACTTAACATGCGGCAACGACGTTGGCTTGAACTGTTGAAAGATTATGATCATACCCTCCAATACCATCCTGGAAAAGCGAACGTGGTAGCTGAAGCATTGAGTAGAAGATCATATGCGGGTACGAGTGTGATATTGTCAACGCAAAGACCCATTTCGTATAACTTACAAATGATGAAGATAGAGTTAAAGACTCTAGTGACCCACGTGAAGATAACGAATATACGATTAGAATCGACTTTAATCGATAAAGTTAAAGCCGCTCAAGCTACATACTCAGAGCTGATGAATGTGAAGAACAAGGTTCAAAAGGGCGTTATTCTAGAAGCAAGAATCGATGAAGAGAGAAAATCTCAACCCTCAATTTAATTGACCCATTTAAAATCCTCGATCGAGTAGGAACTGTGGCTTATAGACTCGTTTTACCGCCAAGTATGTCGCGTGTTCATAACATTTTTAACGTATTGATGTTACGTAAATATGTGGATGACCCGAACCACATTATTGATTTAAAACCGGACGAGATAGCGGATAATTTAACGTATGAAGATGTACCTGTTAAAATCCTGGAATGTATTCAACACTCAAAGGTTATACCTCAAGAGTTAGAATCTGATGAAGTGTCCTCATCTGTTCGGCATATCAGGTACGTACGTAAATTTTGAGGGCAAAATTTCATAAGGAGGGGAGATTGTGAAATCCCAGATTTTATGAATAAAGATTTAATTTTTTCAAAATATTTTTTTAAATATTATGGTGTGAATTTGAGATAATGTTATAGTTGTGGGTAGTATTTATAAATTTTACAAAGTATGCAAGTTATTGTATTATATTCGATTGGTCGGAAAATATTATTTTTATCGGGAAATATTCGTATGACGGCACAATTATTGGTGGACCCCACAACGGAATTATTGTCGGATTGAGAAAATGACAAAAATATTTTATGAAAATAACGGCGGAAGTTTTACCGTTAATACTGTTGAACTACTCGATAGTAAAAGTACAGTAATACGTGTGGTTGCATAGTAGCATACTGTATTGATTATTGAGGCTTACGTGATAAGTCACTCAGTTTTGTTTTATTAGTATTATTAATTTAATAAAAGAGAAAAGCTTTTTATATAAAACAGAATACTTTTATAAAGTTATTCTATAAATAGAATATATTATATTCTATTATGCATAGTAAATTTTTTTTATATAAAATAGAATACTTTTATAAAGTTATTCTATAAATAGAATATATTATATTTTATTATGTATAGTGTTGTATAGTGTCTGCATAGTATTTTGTATAGTAAAATCTTTTTATATATAAAACAGAATACTTTTATAAAGTTATTCGTTTTATTAGATTATAAACATAATATATTATATTTTATTTAAAAGATTTTGCTTTAAATATGGACCGTCCGATTAAAAGTAAATCAATCTGGACCGTTCATAATTTAGTTACTATACAGTCCATTCTTCTATAAATAGAAGCTCATTCCTTCATTATTTCTTACGAATTCACTGAAACTCTAGAGAGAGAAACTATAGAGAGAGTTCTTCTCCTATAATCTTGAGCGTATTTCTTTAGAGTTTAAGAAAGCTTTGAGTGTAGTACAAGTTTTCTTCGAGTATATCCTCGCCCTACCAGTCGAAATACCCTTCTTTCAAAGGTAAGGAATATTATTTGTTGTACTCGTAAAGGGTATTCTTTCTTTCTTATTCATGAATAGAACTTCTGTTATTCCATTCTTTATTATTATGTTGGAATAACCTGTATACGCAGGCTACCCTATACTTGGTGAAATTTTTCTGTTATTACATTTTTATTATTCTGTTGGAACATCCTGTCTGTGTGCTTTATGCCGGAATTGGTTCAATTATTTATTATTCTGTCGGAATATCCTGTCTGTGCTTTTCGCCGAACCTGGTTCTAATATTTATTATTCTGTCAGAATATCCTGTCTGTGCGTTTACGCCGAACCTGGTTCCATTATTTATTATTCTGTCAGAATATCCTGTCTGTGCTTTACGCCGGACCTGGTTTCATTATTTTTTTTATTCTGTCGAAATATCCTGTCTGTGCGTTTACGCCGGACCTGGTTCCATTATTTATTATTCTGTCAGAATATCCTGTCGGTGCATTTACGCATGACCTGGTTTCACTATTTATTTTTCTGTTGGAATAACCTGTCTGTGCGGTCTATCGCATGCATGGTGATTTCTTTTGTTATTCCATTCTTTATTATACTCAGTTGGTTAAAACTTTGACTTCTATACTCCATGAAATTAGTGGAATATCCTTGATATTTCCTCTTCATCCAGTGTCTTTTCATGGAAATATTCTTCTGAGCATTCTTGAATTTTACTCTACAAAGCAGTATCATGTTGACAATTTGGACGTTATCAGTTCCTAGATAAATTAATTCTTGAACTTGTTTTTTTGAATTCTTATATCATTGTCATCATCCTCATGTTTATATTTTGTTGAAAGTCATCTATGGCCTGTAGTGCATAGATGGACTTGGTATGATTATGACCAGGGATTATTCGGTGTAATCATGACCGTAATGTTACAAATGATGTGAAAAAAGTCCTCATTGGCCCATAGTACATTGATAGACAGTTTTTGGTATGATTATGGCTATGGTTTCTCTTTGGCCGTAGTGCAAAGATGAATTATTTTATGGCATGATCAGGACCGTTGATGAAAACATGATTATCTTTAGCCGTAGTGCATGGATAATTCGTAGTCATGATACTAAAGAATATCCTTGGCCGTAGTGCAGGGGTGATTCGATGATGTGGATTATTTATTAAGCTGAGTCCCAGCGATAAAAGTGATGAAAAACCTTTTAAATCATGGAAGATAGTAGATTTTATTCCCTACTTGACTCTTCTAATGGATTGCTTGTTCCGCTGCAGTTAAACTTGATGTTTATTTTATTTTATCAGTTTAACATTGTTGAAGACTAATGATAGTTTGTTCTGCATTATCTTAGTCATAATATTTCTTACTGGGCTAGTTGAGGTCACCCTTTCTTTCACTGTTCTCTTCAAGAAATGAGAACGTAGCTGGGACTAGTCGGGGAACAGAGTGATGGTGCATTAGTAGTCCTCACTATTCTGTGAAATAGTGTGATAATAATTATAATGAGGACTCCTTTTGAGTTTGTATACTCTCTAGTAGATAATATTTGTATTCAAACTCACAGTTTATGTTTTGTCGTATTATACACGACAGTTGTATTATTAAGTTGTATTTGAATTCTGTACCATGTATCTGACGACTCAAGATGGGTGATATATACCTAATTTTGGGGGCGTCACAGTTGGTATCAAAGCTTAGGAATATGATCCCTGGCTAGGATGTGAGAATAGAACTGAGAGGGGAGAGACGGGTAATTCCTTCGCTAGTATGACCTACTTAAGTTTATTTGGTGTTTAATTGGTCGGTCAGAGTATAGAGATAATATGTGATATGTTAATTAACCCTTGTTTTGTGGCAGTAATTGAAAATGACATCTGAGAATGTTGAGAATAGAAATGGAGCACATGAGACCGTGGAGACACACCTCTAATCTCCAACCAAGATAATGTGATTAGAGATATCCAAGGGGTGATTGAGGAATTAAAAGTTGCACTCAAGCTAGTCGCAAAGGTAGCAACTGAGAGTGAGGAAGAAGAGGAACTTGAGGAGGATTTATTAGAAGAACTTATTGATCAAAATGTAGAATTGCAAAATCGTATTCATGAGTTAGAAGAGCAGGCTGAAGAACGGAAGGCGGTCATGGAGCAAAGGAATGTAACAATTCAAAATTGTATTACCCGATGTGCGATAGCAGAACAGGAGCGCTCTTTGGCAGAGTATACGATATTAAAGCTGGATTCTGAGAATTCAAATGTCAAGGAGCAGCTGAAAGAAGAAACAACTGAACGAGTGAGAATGAAAGATGCATGGGTAAAAGCTAAACGACGCGTTGATATTGTGGAAAGAGAAGTCCGATCCAAGAAAGCTAAAATAGATGATATGTATTTCTCTTTTTCGACAGTAATTGGGAGAACCCAGCATCGAGTTTTGAATTACCCTATACATTGCGGTCAACCCCAATTCGATATGGATCGAAGGCTAATGATTCAGATCATGGAGCAGGAGTACGACGAAGCAGTTGAGGGTGAAATATGCCCTATAGCGAAAGTCAATTCCAGTGGTAATGAAAACACCAAAGACTGTCCCGAACAAGTCAAATTCGGTAGTTTAAGGGAGAGCGTTTTTCGTGACGAGAAATTGAACGAAGTTATCACGGGTTAGTTAATTATAAACTTTTGCGAAGTCTATGCCTTATTCGATACCGGTTCTATCTATTCTTTTATCTCTCTTGCTTGCGCTCAATGTTTAAATTTAACTCCAGAGAAGTTAGACTTTGACTTATTGGTTAAAACTTCGTTAGTAGAAACCTTCGTTACCTCTACTATTTATAAATCTTGTTCAAATCAACACTTTCACGTTACCTGTCGATCTTATCTCTTTAAAAATACTTGCCTTTGATGTGATTTTTAGAAATGATTGGTTAACTACTCATCATGCTTTTTGTAAGGTTGTTAGCTTTCATACTCCTAACCAACCTGTTATGCGAATTCAAAGTAACCAAACCATTAAAGTCAATCATTGTCATATCAAGCCATAAGTAAAGAGCACCGATCCTTTCGTTGTTGACTTCCTTGTATGGAATGCACCGAAGCCAGACTTTCTGTAGGTGATGTCGTGAATGACGATGGCAAGTTGATAGGTATCAATGTGACGTGCTATCCAAGTCTTGGATGAGGGTCACAGTTTTGAACGATATTTCTATTATTAATAAAGTTCCTGACGTATTCTTGAAGACTTCTTAGCCTACCCAGAGCGTGAAATCAAATTTTGTATTGACCCCAATACAAAATCCATTTCTTAAACCCTTAAATATTTCTTCACCCAAAAGAAACTTAACATGCGGCAACGACGTTGGCTTGAACTGTTGAAAGATTATGATCATACCCTCCAATACCATCCTGGAAAAGCGAACGTGGTAGCTGACGCATTGAGTAGAAGATCATATGCGGGTACGAGTGCGATATTGTCAACGTAAAGACCCATTTCGTATAACTTACAAATGATGAAGATAAAGTTAAAGACTCTAGGGACCCACGTGAAGATAACGAATATACGATTAGAATCGACTTTAATCGATAAAGTTAAAGCCGCTCAAGCTACATACTCAGAGCTGATGAATGTGAAGAAGAAGGTTTAAGAGGGCGTTATTCTAGAAGCAAGAATCGATGAAGAGAGAAAATCTTAACCCTCGATTTAATTGACGCATTTGAAATCGTCGATCGAGTAGGAACTGTGGCTTATAGACTCGTGTTACCGCCAAGTATGTCGCGTGTTCATAACATTTTTAACGTATTGATGTTACGTAAATATGTGGACGACCCGAACCACATTATTGATTTAGAACCGGACGAGATAGCGGATAATTTAACTTATAAAGATGTACCTGTTAAAATCCTGGAATGTATTCAACACTCAAAGGTTATACCTCAAGAGTTAGAATCTGACGAAGTGTCCTCATCTGTTCGGTATACCTGGTACGTACGTAAATTTCGAGGGCGAAATTTCATAAGGAGGGGAGATTGTGAAACCCCAAATTTTATGAATAAAGATTTAATTTTTTCGAAATATTTTTTTAAATATTATGGTGTGAATTTGAGATAATGTTATAGTTGTGGGTAGTATTTATAAATTTTGCAAAGTATGCAAGTTATTGTATTATATTCGATTAGTTGGGGAATATTATTTTTATCAGGAAATATTCGTACGACGACACAATTATTGGTGGACCCCACAACGGAATTATTGTCGAATTGAGAAAATGACAAAAATATTTTATGAAAATAACGGCGGAAGTTTTACCGTTAATACTATTGAACTACTCGGTAGTAAAAGTACAGTAATACGTGTAGTTGCATAGTAGCATACAGTATTGATTATTGAGGCTTACATGATAAGTCACTCAGTTTTGTTTTATTAGTATTATTAATGTAATAAAAGAGAAAAGCTTTTTATATAAAACAGAATACTTTTATAAAGTTATTCTATAAATAGAATATATTATATTCTATTATGCATAGTATTTTGCATAGTAAAATCTTTTTATATAAAACAGAATACTTTTATAAGGTTATTCTATAAATAGAATATATTATATTTTAGTATGCATAGTGTTGCATAGTATTTTGCATAGTAAAATCTTTTTATATAAAACAGAATACTTTTATAAAGTTATTCGTTTTATTAGATTATAAATAAAATATATTATATTTTATTTAAAAAATTTTGCTTTAAATATGGATCGTCCGATTAAAAGTAAATCAATCTGGACCGTTCATGAATTAGTTACTATGCAGTCCATTCTTCTATAAATAGAAGCTCATTCTTTTATTATTTCTTACGAATTCACTGAAACTCTAGAGAGAGAAACTATAGAGAGAGTTCTTCTTCTATAATCTTGAGCGTATTTCTTTAGAGTTTAAGAAAGCTTTGAGCGTAGTGCAAGTTTTCTTCGAGTATATCCTTGCCCTACCAGTCGAAATACCCTTCTTTCAAAGGTAAGGGATATTATTTGTTGTACTCATAAAGGGTATTCTTTCTTTCTTATTCATGAAGAGAACTTCTGTTATTCCATTCTTTATTATTTTGTTGGAATAACCTGTATACGCGGGCTACCCTATACTTGGTGAAATTCTTCTGTTATTACATTTTTATTACTTTATTGGAACATCATGTCTGTGCTTTACGCCGAACTTGGTTCCATTATTTATTATTATGTCCTGCCTGTGCTTTATGCCGGACCTGGTTCCATTATTTATTATTCTGTCGAAATATCATGTCTGTGCGTTTACGCCGTACCTAGTTCCATTATTTATTATTCTGTCGGAATATCCTGGTCTTTACTTTACGCCGGACCTGGTTCCATTATTTATTATTCTGTCAAAATATCCTGTCTGTGCGTTTACGCCGGACCTGGTTCTATTATTTATTATTCTGTCGAAATATCTTGTCGGTGCATTTACGCATGACCTGGTTTCACTATTTATTTTTCTGTTGGAATAACCTGTCTGTGCGGTCTATCGCATGCATGGTGATTTCTTTTGTTATTCCATTCTTTATTATACTCAGTTGGTTAAAACTTTGACTTCTATACTCCATGAAATTAGTGGAATATCCTTGATATTTCCTCTTCATCCAGTGTCTTTTCATGGAAATATTCTTCTGAGCATTCTTGAATTTTACTCTACAAAGCAGTATCATGTTGACAATTTGGACGTTATCAGTTCCTAGATAAATTAATTCTTGAACTTGTTTTTTTGAATTCTTATATCATTGTCATCATCCTCATGTTTATATTTTGTTGAAAGTCATCTATGGCCTGTAGTGCATAGATGGACTTGGTATGATTATGACCAGGGATTATTCGGTGTAATCATGACCGTAATGTTACAAATGATGTGGAAAAAGTCCTCATTGGCCCGTGGTGCATTGATGGACATTTTTGGTATGATTATGGCTATGAATTCTCTTTGGCCGTAGTGCAAAGATGAATTATTTTATGGCATGATCAGGACCGTTGATGAAAACATGATTATCTTTAGCCGTAGTGCATGGATAATTCGTGGTCGTGATACTAAAGAATATCCTTGGCCGTAGTGCAGGGGTGATTCGATGATGTGGATTATTTATTAAGCTGAGTCCCAGCGATAAAAGTGATGAAAAACCTTTTAAATCATAGAAGATAGTAGATTTTATTCCCTACTTGACTCTTCTAATGGATTACTTGTTCCGCTGCAGTTAAACTTGATGTTTGATATATTTTATCAGTTTAACACTGTTGAAGACTAATGATAGTTTATTCTGCATTATCTTAGTCATAATATTTCTTACTGGGCTAGTTGAGCTCACCCTTTCTTTCACTGTTCTCTTCAGGAAATGAGAACGTAGCTGGGACTAGTTTGGGAACAGAGTGATGGTCCTAGATGGTGCATTAGTAGTCCTCACTATTCTGTGAAATAGTGTGATAATAATTGTAATGAGGACTCCTTTTGAGTTTGTATACTCTCTAGTAGACAATATTTGTATTCAAACTCACAGTTTATGTTTTGCCGTATTGTACACGACAGCTGTATTATTAAGTTGTATTTAAATTCTGTACTATGTATCTGGCGACTCAAGATGGGTAATGTATACCTAATTTTGGGGGCGTCATTTCTCATAAATTTTCTCTATATTCAGATGTTGTCAACAGGGCTCATTTATTAGAGCTAGATAATGAGTTTTTTCAACCGAGGGACCACGACCAGGGTCATGTCGGTGACAGTAATCATCGGAGCAACGATAACCAACGGGGAGGAAAAAATACAGACAAAAGTGGTAACCACTCTGGTGGTAATCGTGGTCATGATAATAGGAGAGGCGAGTCAAGTGGAAGTTTCAAAAAGAGGAGATTCAACAATGTGAAGACGTAAGCACCAGCATCAAATGTTTCTAAGTGATGAGAACGACCACCGGTCGTATGCTGTAAATGTGGAAAAGAGGGACACATCAGCCCAAACTGTCCACAACAGTTCAAGGTATGTTATAATTATGGAAAGGAAGGACATATAGCTCGAGATTGTACTGTAGCGAAACCAAGTCCAGCGGGGATGGTGACTCCAAAGGCTGTCCCAGACAAATCAAAGTCAGCGATTTCTGGAAGAGCGTTTGTCGTGATTGGCCAAAATACGAGGAACCCGAACGAGGTGATCACGGGTAAGCTAATCATAAACTCTTGCGAAGTTTATACCTTACTAGATACCGGTTCTACCCATTCATTTATCTCTCCTGCTTGTGCTCAACGTTTAAACTTGACTCCGGAGAAATTAGACTTTGATTTATCTGTGGAGACTCCGTTAGGAGAAACTTTCATTACATCCACTGTTTATAAATCTTGTTCGATCCAAGTTGGCACCATCACATTACCTATTGACCTTATCTCTTTAAAGATACTTGCATTTGACATGATTTTAGGGATTGATTGGTTAACCACTCATCATGCCAAAATTGATTGTTTTCGTAAGGTTGTTAGTTTTCATATTCCTAACTAACCTGTTATGCGAATTCAAGCAACTAAACCACTAAAATCAATCACTGTCATATCAAGTCATAAATCCATTCATTTATTGAAAAACGGATGTCAAGCTTTCTTAGCCCATGTTATGGATTTGAATAAAGACACGTCAGATTTGAATAATATTTCTGTTGTTAGTGAATTTCCTAATGTATTTCCTGAAGAACTTTCCGGTCTACCCGCAGAACGTGAAGTTGAATTCTTTATTGACCTTGAACCTGGTACAAAGCCCATTTATAAAACCCCATATCGAATGGCTCCTATTGAACTTCAGGAGTTAAAAGTCCAACTACAGGAGTTGTTGGACATCGATTTTATTCGTCCTAGTACATCTCCTTGGGGTGCTCCTGTTTTATTCGTAAAGAAGAAAGACGGGAGTATGCGACTTTGTATTGACTATCGGGAATTGAACCATGTCACCATCAAGAATAGGTATCCGCTACCTCGCATTGATGACCTGTTTGACCAATTGCAAGGAGCACAATTCCTTTCAAAGATTGATCTTCGTTTTGGATATCATCAATTGAAGATTAGAACTGAGGATATTCCAAAGACTGCCTTTAAAACTCGGTACGAGCATTATAAATTCTTAGTCATGTCTTTTGGATTGACTAATGCTCCTGCGGCTTTCATGGATATGATGAACCGAGTATTCAAGGAATATTTAGATCAGTTCGTTGTTGTCTTTATTGATGACATCCTCATATATTACAAAAGTCGTGAAGATCATGAGCACAATTTGAAGCTGGTACTCTAAAGGCTTCGTGAAAACAAGATATATGCCAAGTTGAAGAAATGCGAGTTCTAGCTTAAAGAAGTAGCATTCCTTTGGCACGTGGTGTCAAAATATGGAGTATCTGTTGACCCAGCGAAGATTGAAGCAATGCAAAGTTGGGAGCAATCGAAGTCGGTGACCGAAGTACGTAGCTTTCTGGGCTTAGCTGGTTATTATCGGAGTTTCGTGGAAGGATTTTCTCGAATCGCTACTCCATTAACTCAACTGACTCGAAAAGATACACAATTCGTATGGAGCGAGGAATGCGAGAAGAGTTTTCAAGAGCTTAAGAGGAGACTTTTTTTGGCACCTATTTTGACAATACCATCTGGTTCGGATGGATTTGTTATCTACAGCGATGCTTCAGGCAAAGGGTTAGGATGTGTTCTCATGCAACATGGGAAAGTCATGGCCTATGTCTCGTGACAATTTAAAGAATATGAGAGGAATTATCCTACTCATGTTCTAAAGTTGGCAGCAGTCGTTTTCGCACTAAAGATCTGGAGGCACTATCTATATGGGGAAAAAGTGGAGATATATTCAGACCATAAAAGCCTCAAATATTTCTTCACCCAAAAGAAATTCAACATGCGGCAACGACGTTGGCTCAAGCTGTTGAAAGATTACGACCACACCATTCAATACCATCCTGGAAAAGCGAACGTGCTAGCTGACGCGTTGAGTAGAAGATCATATGCGAGAACGAGTGCAATATTGTCAACACAAAGGCCCATTTTGTGTGATTTACAAAAGATGAAGATAGAATTCAAGACACCGGGGACCCATGTGATGATGTCAAGTTTACGCATAGAACCAACTTTAATCGATAAAGTTAAAGTTGCTCAAGCCACAGACCCGGAGCTGATGCGTATGAAGAAGAAGTACAAGAAGGTGTTATCCCAGAAGACAGAATCGATGAAGAAGGAATACTTCGAGTCAACTACAGACTTTGTGTTCCTAACGATTCTGATTTGAAGAATAAGATCATGATGGAGGCACATAATACACCGTTTGCAATCCATCCTGGAAGTACCAAAATGTATCGTGATCTTCGATATACATTTTGGTAGAACAATATGAAGAGAGAGATAACGAAGTTTATCTCGAGGTGTTTAACTTGTCAACATGTAAAGGCAGAGCATCAAGTGCCAGAGGGTCCATTGCAACCACTTGAGATTCCAAAATAGAAGTGGGAACACGTTACCATGGATTTCGTTACGGGTCTTCCCAAGGTTTCTCAAGGCATAGATGCGATTTAGGTTATTGTTGATAAATTAACTAAGTCTTCTCATTTCTTGCCGATACGGGATACTTATTCCCTTGAACGTCTTGCTCGTATGTACGTAAATGAGATTATGAGATTGTGAGATTGCATGGCATGCTAGTATCCATAGTTTCAGATCGTGACCCAAGATTCACTTCACGATTTTGGGTTAGCTTGCAGAAAGCTATGGGCCCGAATTTACGATTCAGTTCAGCATACCATCCTCAAATGAACGGACAATCAGAGAGGACTATTCAAACTCTTGAAGATCTATTAAGACTCTGTGTCCTAGACTTCAAAAGGAGTTGGGATAAGTATTTACCATTGGTGGAATTCTCCTACAACAACAGTTACCAGGCAAGTATAATAGGTGTGGCTCCATTTGAAGCATTGTATGAACGAAAGTGTCGCTCTCTAGTATGTTGGGATGAGGTGGGTGAAGCAACATTGTTGGGACCAGAGTTGGTACATATTACTACAGAAAAGATCCAAATGATTCGACAACGTATACAAATGGCACAAGATGAACAAAAGAGTTATGCGGATCTTCATCGAAAGGACGTGAAATTTAGTATTGAGGATCATGTATTGTTGCGAGTTGCTCCATGGAAGGGAGTTACAAGATTTGAAAAGAAAGGAAAGCTCAATCCATAATTTAGTGGTCCATTTCAGATTCTTGATCGAGTAGAAAATGTGGCCTATAGACTCGCGTTACCTCCAAGCATGTCTCGTGTTCATAATATTTTTCACATATCTGTTCTTCATAAATATGTGAATGACCCGAACCACATTATTGAGTTAGAACCAGACGAGATAGCTGAAGACTTAACATACGAGGAGGTACCTGTCAAGATCTTGGATAGGAAGGAGCATGTTCTACGCACCAAGGTTATACCACAAGTTAAGATTTTGTGGAGGAACCATGCTATTGAGAAAATGACTTAGGAGTTAGAAACAGAATTGAAAGCGAGGTATCCTCACCTTTTTGAAACACCAGGTACGTACGTCAATTTCGAGGATAAAATTACATAAGGAGGGGAGGTTGTAAGACCCCAACTTTTTATAAATGAAATTGAATTTCCTCTATTTATTATTTTGAAATAGTAAGGGTTGATTTGATTAATGTGATAAGTTATGGGTAACATGCACAAATATCTTAAATAAACAAGTGGTTATAAAATATTCTTGTTGTCGTGAAATATTCTTACTGTTGGGGAATATTCGTACGACGGCGCAGCCTTGTATGGGCCCTATAACGAAAAGCGATTGGATGAAGAAAATGACAAGTATAAGTTTTTTTATTAATAATGGCGTAGTTGTTACCGTTAATACTGTTGAAATACCTGGTGCTTAAAACACAGTAATACGCGGTGTTGCATAGTGGCACATGATATTGCACCAATTATTGATTCTTACGTAAAAAGGCACTACTCAATAATTGTTATAGTAATTACTGTTTAATATTCAATAATTGCTATGTTGATATTTTATAATTGTCACTACACAGTATTTCTCATTATCAGATCAATAATTCATATTATTTTAATAATATTACTAGATAACATTATTGGCAATATCTAAAAAGTTCTGTCTAAGGAGAGGTTTGGTCACTTAATTGCGCGCCAGTAAGGAGAAATCCTTATTGAAAAGCCCCCTCTTTCTTGGGAACAGCCTGGTTGTCAGTATTGTGATTCTATAATATTATTTGTGAATAATTAATTTTTGATTTATATGATAAGGAAAATATTTATTTATGTGGATATAATTGGAGGAATTTTTAGAAAAGTGACAATTGTTAAAAATTGATATTTTATCTTTTCTGATAAAATAATTCATTTAAATATATTATTATATTATAATAATATAATAATAGTGATTTTTTTTACAATGAATGTGTGATATATGAATAATGAGGAGGAAGAGCATTCTTATTACAAAAAATATTTAACACACGTTTTGTGTGTTGGTGGCCCCATTTTATGGCTGAAATTGGATTATAGCCCGTAAAATCGTCCGTATGTGAATTTCGATCAATTTTTGCTTGGAATTTATAAAAACTTAAACTTATAAAGTTGTAGAGAATTGAATTTCCTATGAAATGGACTTAAAATTCGAATTTTTCTGATAAAAGGACTATTTATTATGAATTATTGAAGTTCCAGAATAATTGATTTTTAGAGTTTTAAATGATTTTAATAAGAAAAAACTTTTTTGTAATTTCTGTGAGGTGGGCCACTTGTGTGGCTGATGTTTTGACAAAAAAAAGTGGGCGTAGGAAATTTATACAAATATATTAATATTTTATTAAATTTTTTACTTTGGTATTCTAAGTAATTTCCTATAAATAGGGTGGTTAGGTTAGAATTGAAAATCACACCAGAAACTGAAGTTTCCTCTCTCTATATTATCGAGCGTATTTTTATGAGTATTTTAATATTTTGAGTGTTGTTATACGGTGCAAGTTCCTTCAGCACTATATCCAGTATTCCAGTCAGAAGTACTGTCTTTTTGAGGTAAGAGATGTTATTTTTTTTAAATGATATTATTTTTTTCAATATCATTATGTCAAAATATTAGTAAGATTTTTCTTGTAAAATTTTTGTCTTTTTGTGTTGGGATTATTATTCACGTATATGGCACTATTCACGTATACGACACTATTCACGAATACGGCACTATTCACCGAAAAATAAAATTTTCTCTTCTTTGTCCCAAATGTCTATTTTTGTTATTATCTTTGATTGTATCCATGTTTTGATATTTATTCTTGAATTTTACTCCACTATTGTATATTATGGGGTGTTTTTGAACATGGATAAATCGAAGTACGAATCCCTAATATTTGTTCTTTTGTCTCACTGGATTCATTTTTTTAAAAAATATTTTTTATCATCCTCAGTCATAAATGATGATATTATTGAATATCTTGGCCTGTAGTACAAAGATGAATGATTAACTGATGAATATCTTTGGCCCGTAGTGCAAAGATGAACAGGTGTTTAGATGAACATGACCAACTGGTGATACAAATGAATATCTTTGGCCTATAGTGTAAAGATAAATATTTGATTCAAGATGTATATTGATTGATGTTACAGGGATAAAATATTGATGATGAACTTTTAAATCTTAGAAGATAGTAGAATTCATTCTCTACTTGACTCTTCTAATGGATTGTTATTTCCGTTGCAGTTGTTGATCTAAAATTTGTTGTCTATTATATTCTATCATATTTTTCCATGTTGAGGACTAACGATAATTTATTCTATATTATCTTAGTCATAATATTCTTTACTGGGCTAGTTGAGCTCACCTTTTTTTTTTGTTCTATTTTTCTTCTCAGGAAGCGAGAATATAGCAGAAAGTAGTTGGGGTGTGGAGTGATGTTCCAAGACAGTTGTTATAATAGTCCTCGCTATTTTATAAAATAGTGTATCAATAATTGTAATGAGGACTTATTTGAGTGTGGATATTGTCTAAAAGATAATATTTGTATTTTAACTCACAGTTTGTGTATTATCGTATTTTGCACGATAATGGTATTAATAAAGTTATAGTTGTTTCTGTACCATGTTTTGAAGACTCAGAATGGGTGATGTATACCTGTTTTGGGAGCGTCACAGTTGGTATCAGAGCTTAGGGATATGGTCTCTGGCGGAGATCGGAGAATAGAACTAGGAGGGTAGAGACGAGTAAATCCTTCGCTAGTGTGTCCTACCTAAGCTTATTTGTTGATTGGTCAGAATATAGGGATATTATGTGATATGTTAATTTCTTTAATTAACTCTTGTTTTATGGCAGTATTTGAGAATGATAACTGAGAATATTAACAACGGAGTAAGTGAGACCGTAGAGACACCTTTAATCACCAATCAGGAGAATGTGTAACGGGACGACAATGTTCCTCCTATAAACAACACCACTGATCAGATGATGAACGATAGAATGTTTAGAAGCTTTTTGCAGTTCATGCAAAATCAAACGAGGGAGACTCGTGTACAAAATATAGGTGGAAATGATAGCAACGCGCGGTTTGTCACAGCCAAGTAGCTCAAAGAGTTGGGACCACCAGAATTCTGCGGAAAGCCGGATCTGATTAAGGCAGAAACGTGGGTCAAGCAAATTACCAAGATATTCGATGTCTTAGGATGCACGGAGGAACAGAAGGTTCCATTCGCCACCTTTATGTTCCGTGGTAAGGCAGATTACTGGTGAAAATTTGGGAAGCGTACCCAGCCAGCCGCACTCAACATGTCTTGGGAAACATTTCAGAAACTGTTCCATGATAAGTACTTTCCTGAAAGTATTCGTCATATGAAGGAAGTAGAATTTATTAGACTGGAACAGAACAACATGACGGTGTCCCAGTATGAGGCTAAGTTCGTGGAGTTATCTAGGTTTGCACCTCATTTGGTAGAGAATGAGGAACATATGACGTTGATGTTTCTGAGAGGTTTGAAACCTGATATACATCAATATCTCATTTCTCATAAATTTTCTCTATATTCAGATGTTGTCAATAGGGCTCATTTATTAGAGCGAGATAATGAGTATGTTCAACTGAGGGACCACAACCAGGGTCATGCCGGTGACAGTAGTCATCGGAGTAACGATAACCAACGGGGAGGAAAAAATACAAATAAAAGCGGTAACCACTCTGGTGGTAATCGTGGTCATGATAATAGGAGAGGCGAGTCAAGTGGAAGTTTCAAAAAGAGGAGATTCAACAATGTGAAGACGTCATCACCAGCATCAAATGTTTCTAAGGGAGGAGAACGACCACCGGTCGTATGCTATAAATGTGGAAAAGAGGAACACATCAGTCCAAACTGTCCACAACAGTTCAATGAAGGACATATCGCTCGAGATTGTACTGTAGCGAAACCAAGTCCAGCGGGGATGGTGACTCCAAAGGCTGTCCCATACAAATCAAAGTCAGCGGTTCCTGGAAGAGCGTTTGTCGTGACTGGCCAAAATGCGAAGAACCCGAACGAGATGATCACGGGTAAGCTAATCATAAATTCTTGCGAAGTTTATACTTTACTAGATACCGGTTCTACCCATTCATTTATCTCTCCTACTTGTGCTCAACGTTTAAACTTGACTCCGGAGAAATTAGACTTTGATTTATCTGTGGAGACTCCGTTAGGAGAAAATTTTATTACATCCACTGTTTATAAATCTTGTTCGATCCAAGTTGGCACCATCACATTACCTGTTGACCTTATCTCTTTAAAGATACTTGCATTTGACGTGATTTTAGGGATTGATTGGTTAACTACTCATCATGCCAAAATTGATTATTTTTGTAAGGTTGTTAGTTTTCATATTCCTAACCAATATGTTATGCAAATTCAAGCAACTAAACCACTAAAATCAATCACTGTCATATCAAGCTATAAAGTCATTCGTTTATTGAAAAATGGATGCCAAGCTTTCTTAGCCCATGTTATGGATTTGAATAAAGACGCGTCAGATTTGAATAATATTTCTGTTGTTAGTGAATTTCCTAATGTATTTCCTGAAGAACTTCCTGGTCTACCCCCAGAACGTGAAGTTGAATTCTTTATTGACCTTGAACCTGGTACTAAGCCCATTTCTAAAACCCCATATCTAATGGCTCCTATTGAACTTCAGGAGTTAAAAGTCCAACTACAGGAGTTGTTGGACATCGATTTTATTCGTCCTAGTACATCTCCTTGGGGTGCTCCTGTTTTATTCGTAAAGAAGAAAGACGGGAGTATGCGACTTTGTATTGACTATCGGGAATTGAACCATGTCACCATCAAGAATAGGTATCCGCTACCTTGCATTGATGACCTGTTTGACCAATTGCAAGGAGCACAATTCCTTTCAAAGATTGATCTTCGTTTTGGATATCATCAATTGAAGATTAGAACTGAGGATATTCCAAAGACTGCCTTTAAAACTCGGTACGAGCATTATAAATTCTTAGTCATGTCTTTTGGATTGACTAATGCTCCTGCGGCTTTCATGGATATGATGAACCGAGTATTCAAGGAATATTTAGATCAGTTCGTTGTTGTCTTTATTGATGACATCCTCATATATTACAAAAGTCGTGAAGATCATGAGCACAATTTGAAGCTGGTACTCTAAAGGCTTTGTGAAAACAAGATATATGCCAAGTTGAAGAAATGCGAGTTCTAGCTTAAAGAAGTAGCATTCCTTTGGCACGTGGTGTCAAAATATGGAGTATCTGTTGACCCAGCGAAGATTGAAGCAATGCAAAGTTAGGAGCAATCGAAGTCGGTGACCGAAGTACGTAGCTTTCTGGGCTTAGCTGGTTATTATCTGAGATTCGTGGAATGATTTTCTCGAATCGCTACTCCGTTAACTCAACTGACTCGGAAAGATACAAAATTCGTATGGAGCGAGGAATGCGAGAATAGTTTTCAAGAGTTTAAGAGAAGACTTATTTTGACACCTGTTTTGACAATACCATCTGGTTCGGATGGATTTGTTATCTACAGCGATGCTTCAGGAAAAGGGTTAGGATGTGTTCTCATGCAACATGGGAAAGTCATAGCCTATGTCTCGCGACAACTTAAAGAATATGAGAATAATTATACTACTCATGATCTAGAGTTGGCAGCAGTCGTTTTTGCGCTAAAGATCTGGAGGCACTATCTATATGGGAAAAAAGTGGAGATATATTCAGAGCATAAAAGCCTCAAATATTTTTTCACCCAAAAGGAACTCAACATGCGGCAACGACGTTGGCTCGAGCTGTTGAAGGATTACGACCACACCATTCAATACCATCCTGGAAAAGCGAACGTGCTAGCTGACGCGTTGAGTAGAAGATCATATGCGGGAACGAGTGCGATGTTGTCAACACAAAGGCCCATTTTGTGTGATTTATAAAAGATGAAGATAGAATTCAAGACTTCGGGGACCCATGCGATGATGTCAAGTTTACGCATAGAACCAACTTTATCATCCTGAAAGTACCAAAATGTATCATGATCTTCGACATAAATTTTTTTGGAACAATATGAAGAGAGAGATCGCGAAGTTTATCTCGAGGTGTTTAACTTGTCAACGTGTAAAGGAGGAGCATCAAGTGCCAAAGGGTCCATTGCAACTACTTAAGATTCCAAGATGGAAGTGGGAACACGTTACCATAGATTTCGTTACGGGTTTTCCCAAGGTTTCTCAAGGCATAGATGCGATTTGGGTTATTGTTGATAGATTAACTAAGTCTGCTCATTTCTTACCGATACGGGATACTTATTCCCTTGAAGGTCTTGCTCGTATGTACGTAAATGAGATTGTGAGATTGCATGGCATGCTAGTATCCATAGTTTCGGATCGTGACCCAAGACTCACTTCACGATTTTGGGTTAGCTTGCAGAAAGCTATGGGCACGGATTTACGATTCAGTTCAGCATACCATCCTCAAACGGACGGACAATCAGAGAGGACTATTCAAACTCTTGAAGATCTATTAAGACTCTGTGTCCTAGACTTCAAAGGGAGTTGGGATAAGTATTTACCATTGGTGGAATTCTCCTACAACAACAGTTACTAGGCAAGTATTGGTGTGGCTCCATTCGATGCATTGTATGGACGAAAGTGTCACTCTCTAGTATGTTGGGATGAGGTGGGTGAAGCAACATTGTTGGAATCAGAGTTGGTACGTATTACTACAGAAAAGATCTAAATGATTCGACAACGTATACAAACGGCACAAGATCGACAAAAGAGTTATGCAGATCTTCATCGAAAGGATGTGAAATTTAGTATTGGGGATCATGTATTGTTGCGAGTTGCTCTATGGAAGGGAGTTACAAGATTTGGGAAGAGAGGAAAGCTCAATCTACGATTTATTGGTCCATTTCAGATTCTTGACCGAGGAGAAAATGTGACCTATAGACTCGCGTTACCTCCAAGCATGTCTCGTGTTCATAATGTTTTTCACATATCTGTTCTTCATAAATATGTGAAAGACCCGAACCACATTATTGAGTTATAGCCAAACGAGATAGCTGAATACTTAACGTACGAGGAGGTACCTGTTAAGATCTTGGATAGGAATGAGCATGTTCTACGCACCAAGGTTATACCACAAGTTAAGATTTTGTGGGGGAGCCATGCTATTGAGGAAATGACTTGGGAGTTGAAAACAGAATTGAAAGCGAGGTATCCTCACCTTTTCGAAACACCAAGTACGTACGTCAATTTCGAGGACGAAATTTCATAAGGAGGGGAGGTTGTAAGACCGCAACTTTTTATAAATGAAATTGAATTTCCTCTATTTATTATTTTGAAATAATAAGGGTTGATTTGATTAATGTGGTAAGTTATGGGTAAAATGCGCAAATATCTTAAATAAGCAAGTGGTTATAAAATATTCTTGTTGTCGTGAAATATTCTTACTGTCGGGAAATATTCTTACGACAGCGTATCCTTGTGTGGGCCCCATAACGAAAAGCGATTGGATGAAGAAAACGATAAGTATAAGTTTTTTTATAAATAATGACGTAGTTGTTACCGTTAATACTGTTGGAATACCCGGTACTTAAAACACAGTAATACGCGGTGTTGCACAGTGGCACATGGTATTGCACCAATTATTATTTTTTACGTAAGAAGACACTACTGAATAATTGTTACAGTAATTATTGTTAAATATTCAATAATTGCTATGTTGATATTTTATAATTGTCACTACACAGTATTTCCCATTATCAGATCAATAATTCATATTATTTTAATAATATTACTAGATAACATTATTGGTAATGTCTAGAAAGTTCTGTCCAAGGAGAGGTTTGGTCACCTAATTGCGCGCCAGTAAGAAAAAATCCTTATTGAAAAACACCCTCTTTCTTGGGAACAGCCTAGTTGTTAGTATTGTGATTTTGTAATATTATTTGTGAATAATTAATTATCAATTTATATGATAAGAAAAATATTTATTTATGTGGATATAATTGGAGGAATTTTTAAAAATGTGATAATTGTTGAAAATTGATATTTTATCTTTTCTGATAAAATAATTTATTTAAATATATTATTATATTATAATAATATAATAATAGTGATATTTTTTACAATGAATGTGTGATATATGAATAATGAGGAGGAAGAGTATTTTTATTACAAAAAATATTGAACACATATTTTGTGTGTTGGTGGGTCCCATTTTGTGACTGAAATTGGATTATAGCCCGTAAAATCGTCCGTATGTGGATTTCGGTCAATTTCTGCTTAAAATTTGGAAAAATTTAAACTTACAAAGTTATAGAGAATTGAATTTTCTATGAAATAGACATAAGATTTGAATTTTTTTGATAAAAGAGCTATTTATTATGAATTATTGAAGTTCCAAAATAATTAATTTTTGGAGTTTTAAATGATTTTAATAAGAAAAATATTTTTTGTAATTTTTGTGAGGTGAGCCACTTGTGTGGTTGATGTTTTGACAAAAAAAAAGTGGGCGTAGGAAATTTATATAAATATATTAATATTTTATTAAATTTTCTGCTTTGATGTTCTAAGCAATTTCCTATAAATAGGGTGCTTAGGTTAGAATTAAAAATCACACCAGAAACTGAAGTTTTCTTTCTCTATATTATCGAGCGTATTTTTGTAAGTATTTTGATACTTTGAGTGTTGCTATACGGTGCAAGTTCCTTTAGCACTATATCTAGTATTTCAGTTAGAAGTACTGTCTTTTTGAGGTAAGGGATGTTATTTTTTTTAAATGATATTATTTCTTTCAATATCATTATGCCGAAATATTGGTAATATTTTTCTTGTGAAATTCTTGTCTTTTTGTGTCGGGGTTATTATTCACGTATACGGCACTATTCACGAATACGACACTATTCACCGAAAAATAAAATTTTCTCTTCTTTGTCCCAGATGTTTATTTTTGTTATTATCTTTGATTGTATCCATATTTTGATCTTCATTCTTGAATTTTACTCCACTATGGTATATTATGGGGTGTTTTTGAACATAGATAAACCGAAGTACGAATCCCTAATATTTGTTCTTTTGTCTCACTGGATTCGTTTTTTTTAAAAATATTTTTCATCATCCTTAGTCCTAAATGATGATATTTTGAATATCTTGGCCTGTAGTACAAAGATGAATGATTAACTGATGAATATCTTTGGCCCGTAGTGCAAAGATGAACATGTATTTAGATGAACATGACCAACTGGTGATACAAATGAATATCTTTGGCCTGTAGTGCAAAGATGAATATTTAATTCAAGATGTATATTTATTGATGTTATAGGGATAAAATATTGATGATGGACTTTTAAATCTTAGAAGATAGTAGAATTCATTCTCTACTTGACTCTTCTAATGGATTGTTGTTTCCGCTGCAGTTGTTGATCTAAAATTTGTTGTCTATTATATTCTATCACATTTTTCCCTGTTGAGGACTAACGATAATTTGTTCTATATTATCTTAGTCATAATATTCTTTACTGGGTTAGTTGAGCTCATCCTTTTTTTTTGTTCTATTTTTCTTCTCAAAAAGCGAGAATATAGCGGGAAGTAGTCAGGGTGTGGAGTGATGTTCCAAGGCAGTTGTTATGATAGTCCTCACTATTTTATAAAATAGTATATCAATAATTATAATAAAGACTTATTTGAGTGTGGATATTGTCTAGAAGACAATATTTATATTTTAACTCACAGTTTGTGTGTTGTCGTATTTTGCACGACAATGGTATTAATAAAGTTGTAGTTATTTATGTACCATGTTCTGACGACTCAGAATGTGTGATGTATACCTGTTTTGGGAGCGTCACAACTACAGATAAAATCCAAATGATCCAACAACGTATACAAACGGCACATGATCGACAAAAGAGTTATGCGGATCTTCATCGAAAGGACGTGAAATTTAATATTGGGGATCATATATTATTACGTATTGCTCCATGGAAGGGAGTAACAAGATTTAGGAAAAGAGAAAAGCTCAATCCAAGATTTGTTGGTCCATTTGAGATTCTTGACCGAATAGGAAATGTGGCCTATAGACTCGCATTACCTCCAAGCATGTCTCGCGTTCATAATATTTTTCACATATCTATGCTTCGTAAATATGTGAAAGACCTGAACCACATTATTGAGTTAGAACTAGACAAGATAGCTGAAGATTTAACGTACGAGGAGGTACCTATTAAGATCTTGGATAGAAAAGAGCATGTCCTACGTACCAAGGTTATGCCACAAGTTAAGGTATTGTGGAGGAACCATGCTATTGAGAAAATGACTTGGGAGTTGGAATTAAAAATGAAAGCGAGGTACCCTCACCTTTTCGAAACACCAGGTACGTATGTCAATTTCGAGGATAAAATTTCATAAGGAGGGGAGGTTGTAAGACCCTAACTTATTCATAAATAAAATCGAATTTCCTCTAATTATTATTTTTAAATAATAAAGTGTTAATTTGATATAATGCTTTGGTTATGGGTGAAATGTGTAAATTTTGCAAAATAAGCAAGTGGTTATAAAATATTCATTGTTGTAGAGGAATATTCGTTTGATCGTAGAATATTTTTGCTGTCGGAGAATATTCGTACGATGGCACAACCATTTGTGGGCCCCATAAAGAAAAACGGTCGGATGAAGAAAACGACAAGTTTGAGTTTTTATAAATAACGGTGTAGTTGTTACCGTTAACACTGTTAGAATACCCGGTGGTTAAAATATAGTAATACGCGTGGTTGCACAGTAGCACACGGTAATGCACAATATTTTTGAATTATTGATTCTTACGTAAAAAGGCACTACTCAATAATTGTTACAGTAATTACTGTTCAATATTTTATTTTATTGATTCAATAATTGCTACGTTGATATTTTATATTATTGTTGTTTTAATAATTGTCACTGCACAGTATTTTCCATTATCAGATCAATAATTCATATTATTTGAATAATATTATTAGATAGTATTATTGGCAATGTCTAAGGAATTTCTGTCTAACGAGAGGTTTGGTCACCTAATTACGCGCCAGTAAGGAGAAATCCTTATCGGAAAGCCCCCTCTTTCCTAGGAACGACCTGATTGTCGTAATAGTGATTCTGTAATATTATTTACGAATAATTAATTATTGACTTATATGATAAGAAAATATTTATTTTATGTGGATATAAATGATGAATATATTTATTTTATGTGGTTATAAATGAAGGAGTTAATAATGAGGTATTTTATCAGTATTTTATCGGAATGGAGGTATTAAAAATTGTCCGTATGTGAATTTTGGGCATTTTCTGTTTAGAATTTGGAAAAATTTTCTTCTACAAAGTTGTAGAGAATTAAATTTTCTATGAAAAGGACATGTGATTTGAATTTTTCTGATAAAAGAGCTATTTATTATGAATTATTGAAGTTTCTAAAATAAATATTTTTATTAAAATTATGGGTGGGACCCACTTTTGTTTTTTATGAAAACATATGCTGGAAAAATTTTCAAATGTGATGGGCTGATGGCTTTCTAAAATGGCACGCGTAGAAAAGAAAAAAATATTATTTTATTATTTAGTCTGCTTTGGCGTTCTAGCATTTTCCTATAAATAGACGCTTAGGTTAGAATTGAAAATCACACTAGAAACATAAGTTTTCTCTCTCTATATTATCAATCGTATTTTTGTGAGTATTTAGATACTTTGAGAGTTACTATTCAGTACAAGTTTCTTTCGGCTTTACATCTGATATTCCGATCAGAAGTACTGTTCTTTTGAGGTAAGGGATGTTATTTTCTTCGTAAATGATATTATTTTCTTCAATATCATTATGCTGAAATATTGATACGAATTTTATTGTGGAATTTCTATCTTTTTGTGTCGGGGTTACTATTTACGTATACGACACTATTCACCGAAAAATGAAATTTTTTCTTCTTAGTCCAAGATGTCTATTATGGTTACTATCTTTGATGGTATCCATGTTTTGATCTTCATTCTTGAATTTTACTCCACTATGATTTATTATGGAGCGTTTTTTAACTTAGATTATCTAAAGTACGAATTCTTAATATTTGTCCTTTTATCTAACTAGATTCGTTTCTTTAAAATATTTTTTATCATCCTCAGTCCTAAATGATGATATTACTGAATATCTTTGGGCTGTAGTGCAAAGATGAATGATTAACTGATGAATATCTTTGGCTGTAGTGCAAAGATGAACATGTGTTTAGATGAACATGACCAACTGGTGATACAAATGAATATCTTTGGCCTGTAGTGCAAAGATGAATATTTGATTCAAGATGTATATTGATTGATGTTACAGAGATAAAATATTGATGGTGGACTTTTAAATCTTAGAAGATAGTATAATTCATTCTCTACTTGACTCTTCTAATGGATTGTTGTTTCTGCTGCAGTTGTTGATCTAAAACTTGTTGTCTATTATATTTTATCAGATTTTTTCCTGTTGAAGACTAATGATAATTTGTTGTATATTATCTTAGTCATAATATTCTTTACTAGGCTAGTTGAGCTCACCCTTTTCCTTTTTGTTTCATTTTTCTCAGGAGGCGAGAATATAACAGGAACTAGTCGGGGTGTGGAGTGATATTTTCAGTCAGTTGTGTTAGCAGTCCTCATTATTTTGTAAAATAGTATTTCAATAATTGTAATGAAGACTTATTTGAGTATGGATATTGTCTAGAAGACAATTGATATTGTAAAATGGATATTGTCTAGAAGACAATATTTGTATTTAAACTCACAGTTTATGTATTGTTGTATTTTGCACGACAATTGTAATAATAATGTTGTAGTTGTTTCTGTACCATGTATTTGACGACTCAGAATAGGTGATGTATACTTATTTTGGGGGCGTCACAACCCATATTAAAAATGGTTAGTATGATTTTAGTTCTTAAATGGAACCATAACCATATTTTGAAAACCAAAACCAACTCATAACCATATTTTGTCAGGCCTACTACAAGGACTAACCGTACTTTTGATAAGTCAACTAGGAATAAGGTACATACTTTGATTTAAGCATTAATATTACCCATGGCTCAATCATTATTCTGGCTGTACTAGTATACAGAAACCCTACAATGTTTGTTTGATGTTTTCACCTATTGAAACCTTGTTTTATTTGTTCACTGGCCATTGGCCAATGATGTCTATCAATCACAGCATTGTATGTAGGACAGAAATTCACATATAATTATATAAGCTATTGGCACTTGCACATTATTTTGCTTGATTTTAATTATTGTGATAAGTTAAAAATATTTACTTTAATCATCATATGATATGCTTTAAATCATCACCTCAGTGGGACACAAAAAACTATTAAAGCTGTGGAAGAACATTTTATGCACATTGAGTGTCCAATTGTCTCTGTAATAATTAATAGCCATAAATCTGTTAATCATTAGAATTAATTTCTCTTACTTTTACTTCTAGAATTAAATTGCAAAGTATAATTTTCTAGAAGGAAAGAATAATTTGTTCCTTTCATTTGTCTACTACTTTTCCAAGTGAAGGACTACAACTATTATGATTTCTACTGGGTTGATTCTGAGACTCTTTCAACTGTCCGGTGCAGTTCTCAATCATATTTTCTTTAAGGTTTATGATGTTGTTTTTTACATAATTTTTCAAAGTTTTCATTAATTTAATGGGTCAAATTTCATAAGAAATGCAATTTTGGAGTATTATTAGTTTGTGTTTTAGATTCATGTAGCCAAATGAAAATGAATTTCAGATTATTGTAACATGGCTATGAATGTTATTTTGGCTTCTATGACAGACAAAGCATGCGTCTATAAAACATTATACCATTTGTTGTTTTTACAGGGTCAATCAAACAAGGCAGATGCTGAGAAAGATGTGAAACAAGATCCATCATCAATTAATAAAAACGTACCTCAGAACCAGCAGTCAGATCTAGTACATAACTCAAAATATGCTGGAATTCCACCCACTTCATCCTCTGCAGAATCAGTGACAGCTGGCAAGCCTGCTACAATCAATTCTAAGAGGCAAGGTACCAGGGGTGAGGTACGTTTCATCTTTCTTGCCTATGCAAAAGTTTTCTGTATCTATGCTTGTAGACCATGTATTAAACATCACTAAACCTGTCAGGCAGTTAGTACGTTTCCTGACAATACATTAAAATGATATCACTCGGTCCTTTTCTTTTTTTTTTTTTTTATCCCATATAATTGAGATTAGCATATTTCTTTCCCGTTTGATTGTGAATCTTTTTATCAAAAACTATTTTACTTTTACATGTGACCATTTGTATTATCACATATTAGGATTCTGGAAATGATAATTCGTAAATTATTCTGTACATTCGAGAAATACGAGGAGAATTTCTGGGCGGAGGTGCAATATTACATGCACTGATGCACATTTATTAAGGGGAAGCTTTGTGCAATTTATATTTTATGGAGTCAAGTTAGAGTTTTAAAATCTAGATTATTGTTCCTCAAGTTTGAAGATTGGCTAAAGACTCAACTTGTGTTGAATATCAGGGAGCTACTTCTACAACTTCTGCACTCTCAAAGCTAACAAATCGTCTCAACTTTTTGAAAGAAAGGCGTACTCAAATTGCGTCTGAGATCCAAAATTTTGTTGGAGCTTGAACAATGAACAGCTTAACAATTTTTGTCAATGAAGAATTCAAATGTAAAATGAGTGTGGGGCTGGTTCAAAAATTTGACATTGTTTTCCAATGTGATCAAGTTCATTTTAGATCCTACATATATTTCTGATGTCCTTTTGACTTTTTGTCCCCTTACAAACACTATCCTTGGATTAGAATGTGCACAAAAAAGCTTAAGCCAAGCTTGGCAAGAATTGGAATCAAAGCTTCTATTCTATGCGTAAAAATACTTGACCAAGTTATTCCTAAGCAGCATGTAGGTGTTGCTCCCTTCTATTCGGGAAGGAGTCTACATCTACATTCATTATATTTACATGCAACCATTTAATAATAATTCGCATTTATTATTATTTCTCTAATTGCAAGAAACCGAGTGGGTCATAAAGTTGATACTGCTGCAATATGATTTTCAGTGTTTGTTTGATATATCAATTCTATTTGATTAATAGTGTTTGCAACTTATTACATTAGTGAGAGTTTCCCAAATATTAATCTTTCAAAATAATTATTTTTAGGCAAACAAGATTTGTATTCATCAGGGCTATGTTTGTTTGCAAAGATTATACTTGAAATATGACTATTAATCTTAAATATTTTATTTATTTTCAAATTTTAACTTGGGACTATTAGTATCGGAATTAATAATCTTGACATTATAATTATAATTCAAGAATATAATCCTAAGATTAATAGACTTCGAATTATTATATTAAAATTATAATTTTTACAAACAAACATAACCTAAATAAACTGTCTATCAAAAACTGAAATCAAGAAACACCAATAGGAAGAGAAGAAAACCAACTACTCCCTTGTCTTTTCATTAACCACTCAGTACTCAATAGAGAAGCTACTGCATGCCTTTTTTACACGAAGACTAGAGAGGAGAGACGAGAGAGGAGAGAGGAGAGAGGAAGAGAGAGAGTCTAGTTACAAAGTTCACGAGCAATACCCAAGCGAGAATTGGCAACATCAAACAGAATCCTTAGGTTCTGTTGCTGCAAATTGGCTATAACATTCAACACTGAGTTTACATTGTTTGGTGCTGCTGCCATTGCCAAACACGCCACTGACCCGGCACTACTGTGGATCAAACTGTTCTCCATGGGCAGAACCAGATCCAAACCCGTAAAATGGAACGTAATGGCTGGTGCAATATCTCCATTTGTTGCAGCAAAGCATGTATCAAATGCTCCTAGTGAGGTGAATGGGCCTTTCATTTGTTTTCTAAACTCATCTCTTACAGCATCGTAAATGGGTTGGACAAACCGGGTTATGACCGTGCCCGAGTCAATGATGGTTCCTGCACCGCTGCTCGGGTTGAATGCTAGGAGCTCCGGAGCTATGGTGACCTTAACCCGGCCAACATTGATTCCGGTGAGGTTCACGTAGTAGAGTGATGGGCGGTGCGGGTTTGTCAAAAGTGGAGTGGTCCTGATGGTCTTAGGTTGACCCACTGGGCCGAGTCTAAGTGACCCAGAAAAGTAGTATGATTTGAAACTGGGTAAACAATACGAGAATACACCCGAGTAAAATGGGTCGGATTGTGAAAGAAGCGACATGGGTCCTCGACCCAAGCCCAATAACCCTTGGGGCGGAACCGACTTTCCGGAGACTTTGTTGATGCACCCGAATGCAAAATTCGGGATGGTATCGGTTGCTAACCCAAGAAAATCATCAGATAATGTAGCTGAGAAGGATGAATCTCCACCGTAGGATTGGTTAAAGAGACACGTGGTTGAGCCAGATGTGGGGCAAGAAAGGCCATGAACTTGACCGCATTCGGGCATGGAGCAATCTAACGTCAAGTAACTGGAGGACGCATTAGGTGAAAACATGGTGGATGGGCAGCCGGTGCAACCCGTGCATGGAATCCATGCCGCGTCATTGCTGGTATCTAGGACCATAAACATGATCTGACCCGGAGAACCCACCTTGACTCGGGTCACATAGTTGCCAATGTTCAAAACCTGCTGGCCCGAGGCAATAGGGACTGAAGGCTTGACAAGTAGGTAAGCCGTTGTTGGTCTTTTGAGGCCATGTTGATAACAGTGTTGGTCCAAGATGAGGCGGGCTTTGGGGCGGTAAAGGGTGAACATTTACCATAGATGTGAACAATGGAGAGATCTGCAGCATCCAATTTGGAGTTGGAAGAACATGTATCAAAAGCTATGGTGGTTGTAGAAAGAAGAGTGAAGAAGATGAGGATTGCAACAATGGTGAAATCCATAAATGAGCTAGCTCTTAACCAAAGCCCAGAAAAGAAAGGAGTATATATCTAGCAATATATAGGAAACCTAGTTGGTGCAAAATTTACACAACTACCCTTCTATTACCTTTAGTTTTACTATTAGTATATATAATTGGTTTGGAGGACCCTATTACTCCATATTAATATGTGAATGGAATCCACAGAAAATCATATGGCCGGCCAACGAATATATATATATATATATATATATATATATATATATATATATATATATAGAGGTCGGATCAGGTCCGGACTTCCGGATCGACCAAAATCCGTACTCTTTTTTTTTTAAAACAACTAAAAAAAAATATAATATTTTATGGAACTGGAAAATATTAAAAAAAAAAATTTAGTTGTTTAAAAAAAAAAAAAATGTCCGGATTTGATCAGGTCCGAGAGTCCGGACCTGATCCGTGTTATATATATATATATATATATATATATATATATATATATATATATATATGTATATATTAATTTCAGGACCTTGGCATTAAATAATATTGTGGAAAAAATTGGAAGACCAGATAGATATATATTACTGCTCCACCACCATGTTCCATGCATATCTGCATAAAATCATATGGCTAGCTAGCCACTACAAACTTACAAAAATATCTTTAAAACATTAAGAAAATGAGGATGACAAGGTGGTGGTTGAGGATGAGGGTGTTTTTGCTTGTAGCGGTGGTGATAGAAACGGTTATATCGGACCCCAAACATATCTGCTAAACGAAGAGTGCAGTCAGAAGTCAGCCGACCCGAATTTCTACAGCAATTTTAACGAAACCTTTGATGAGCTCAGAAGAAAGTTATCCGAGAATAACAAACACTTTGCCATTGCGGATCGAACAAATATGTATGCCCTGGTACAGTGCAGGAACTCTGTCTAGTGCTGAAATGTTGGAAGAACTGAAGAGTAGACTGTGTTAACTATATAAACCAAATTAATTCTAGAATGTTCATGAATTAATTAAGTACATGAATATGTAATGTCTAAATAAATGATACATGTATGTACATGAATGTATTTAAAATATCTTGGAACATGTAATGGTTAGGTTCATGTACATAAATTTAGTCATCTAGCTAGTAATTATTATAGTAACTCTAGAAGTATCCTATGAGTCCTATAAATTGTCATGTACTAATATAGTTCATTTGAAGGAAGTGAAATGAAAGTATTCTTCAAAGTTATATTTCACTTCTTCTATAATTTATCATCTTCCATAAATTTCCAACGAGTGGTATCAAAGCTAAGGTTAATTCGAAGGTTTAGAGAAGGTTAAACCAAAGTAAAGTAAAGGTAGACGACCCAAGAGAGGCACTACAAGAAAAACCCTTATCTTCGACGGAATTAGTCTCGACGAATTGAATTCTGTCGAAATAAGCCTATA
Organism: Panax notoginseng; assembly: GCA_016801055.1. Taxonomy (NCBI): domain Eukaryota; kingdom Viridiplantae; phylum Streptophyta; class Magnoliopsida; order Apiales; family Araliaceae; genus Panax; species Panax notoginseng. The sequence goes on along the minus strand of CM029021.1, from coordinate 25,678,011 downwards.
TACGACGGAAGTTTTCATCGAAGATAAGTTCCTCGCAAATACGCTTATCCCGACAGAATTCCGTCGGACATATACTACCCTCATTGGCGCCAAGTTTCCCGCCAACGCGAACCCTATCTTCGACGGAATGCTAGTTAATTTCGAGGGAATTTTCGTCGGAATAAAGGTGATTTCGAGGGAAGTAATTCCGACGGATATTCCGTCGAAAATAATTAAAAAACCTAATTAGTATCATCTTCTTCCAGCCGCGTCTCATTTCTCTCATTTCCCTCTCAGCTCTCACTGCAACTGGCTTAGAGGATGCTTTGTTCCAGCGTGTTATGGCTGCGGTGTCGGAGAGGTTTGAGATCGATTCGTTGTTCCATCGTCAGGACCTGCCTAGTCGTTCTCGCCTCCATCAGCTTGTGCAGGACGTTGTAGCTGGTGCCACCGCTGAGAGTACGGGTATCCCTCCAAAGCAGTGGGCCGCGATACGAGACGAGATTGTTCAGATGGTGGTTACCTTAGTCGAGGACGCGTTTGGGCCAATGTTGAGTCAGCGCTCGATTGCTCAGGTATATTATTCGTTTTAAATTCAAATATATATTCTGCATGAATATATATGGACTAATGAGTTACATTATATTGTATCAATAGGGTGACGAGCGGGATGACGATGATGGCGATTTTCATACTCCAGAGTAGCGTCGACGTTCGTCCGATGATCCTCCTCACACCGGGGGCTCTACTAGTTTTACTTAGTTTACATTCGTTTGTAGTTTACATTATTTTTGACTTAGTTTACATTCTGAGTTACATTATTTTATAGTTTACATTATTTTTGATGTATTGTACGTAGTTTAAACCTTGTCATTACTTTGGTTTTGTTGCGGTTTGACATTTAGTTTAATTTAGCTTAATGAGATGTTTGATATAGTTTAGTTTAAATTAATGGGATGTTTTTGACCTTTTTACTTCTCATTTAGTTGGTTTTTGACAAATTGTCGGCCTTGGTAATTGTAATTCATGTTATTGGCCATATTGTTAGCTTGTGTATGTGTATGTGCTGTTGGGAATACAGGTACAGGTACAAAATGTGGGTTAAATCCTTGGATATTGTAAAAACAAATAAAATATTTAAAAAAACACTATTCTCGACGGAATGGTACTATATATTCTCGACGGATTTCCGTCAGAAATAAGCCCTTACCATTTTGGTCATGTGCCACGTGTCACATCTAGTCTAGAACGGAATAGTGATACTCTCGACGGAAGTCCGTTGAGTGTAAGGAATTTGCCATTTTTGTTACGCTGCCACGTGCCACACTTATCTTCGACTGAATAGCCTCGACAGACGATTTTCAGTCGAAAATATATTAACCCTGACGGAATATTCGGTCGAGGATAATTCCGTCGAGTGTAAGTATCCCCGACCGAAAGATCGATGGACTATCCTTATTACCGACGAAATATTCTGTCAGAAATAAACCTTTTTGTTGTAGTGAGGTGACGTGTTGTCATCGAAGTGTTCCGCTGGAAGAGTGCAAAAGTGTGTGCGTTAGAGCTCCGGACTTCAACCTAGCAAAAGTGCTAGTTGAGAAGAAATTTGAAAATGAAGTTTGTGAGTTGAAGCACGTCACAAAGGTCGTCATATTGATAGCGTTTTGGAGAGGTAAATTATAGAAAAATGATGTTTCCTAGGTTTGGTGCAAAATTAGTGGTCACAAATTACAAAGTTTGGAGCATAAGGATTAGAGTATTTGTAAGATCCTAACTTTTTATAAATAAAATCGAATTTTCTCTAATTATTATTTTGAATAATAAGGTGTTAATTTGATATAATGCTTTGGTTATGGGTGAAATGTGTAAATTTTGCAAAATAAGCAAGTGGTTATAAAATATTCATTGTTGTCGGGGAATATTCGTTTGGTCGTAGAAAATTCGTGCTGTCGGGGAATATTCGTACGATGGCGCAGTCATTTGTGGGCCTCATAACAGAAAACAGTTGGATGAAGAAAATGACATGTTTGAGTTTTTATAAATAACAGCGTAGTTGTTACCGTTAACACTGTTGGAATACCTAGTGGTTAAAAATATAGTAATATGCGTGGTTGCACAGTAACACACGGTATTGCACAGTATTGTTGAATTATTGATCCTTACGTAAGAAGGAACTACACAATAATTGTTACAGTAATTACTGTTTAATATTTGATTTTATTGATTTAATATTTGCTACGTTGATATTTTATATTATTGTTGTTTCAATAATTGTCACTGCACAGTATCTCCATTATCAGATCAATAATTCATATTATTTGAATAATATTATTAGATAACATTATTGGCAATGTCTAAGGAAGTTCTGTCTAAAGAGAGGTTTGATTACCTAATTGCGCACCAGTAAGGAGAAATCCTTATCGGAAAGCCCCCTCTTTCCTAGGAACAACTTGGTTGTCATAATTGTGATTCTGTAATATTATTTATGAATAATTAATTATTGATTTATATGATAAAAAAATATTTATTTTATGTGGATATAAATGATGGATATATTTATTTTGTGTGGTTATAAATGAAAGAATTAATGCTGAGGTGTTTTATCAGTATTTTTAGCGGAATAGAGGTACTGAAAATCATCCGTATGTGAATTTCAGACATTTTTTGTTTGAAATTTAGAAAAAATTTCTTCTACAAAGTTGTAGAGAATAAAATTTCCTATGAAAAGTACATGAAATTTGAATTTTTCTGATAAAAGAGCTATTTATTATGAATTATTGAAGTTACAGAAATTAAATTTTTTTATTAAAATTATGGGTGGGATCCACTTTTATTTTTTTAAAACATGTGGGCTGCTGAAAATTTTTCAATGATGGCATGCTCCAGCTTGTTCAGCAAGTGTGGGTGTAGAATGAAGAAAAAATAATAATATTATTTTATTATTTAATCTGCTTTGGCGTTCTGGCATTTTTTTATAAATAGGGTGCTTAGTTAGAATTGAAAATCACACCAGAAACAAGTTTTCTCTCTCTCTCTATATTATCGAGCGTATTTTGTGAGTATTTAGATACTTTGAGAGTTGCTATTCAGTGCAAGTTTCCTTTGGCTTTACATCCGATATTCCGATCAGAAATACTGTTATTTTGAGGTAAGGGATGTTATTTTCTTCGTAAATGATATTATTTTTTTCAATATCATTATGCCGAAATATTGATATGAATTTTATTGTGAAATTTTTACCTTTTTGTGTCGGGATTACTATTCACGTATACGACACTAGTCACGTATACGACACTATTCACAAATACGGCACTATTCACCAAAAAATAAAATTTTCTTTTCTTTGTCCAAGATGTCTATTATGGTTATTATCTTTAATTATATCCATGTTTTGATCTTCATTCTTGAGTTTTACTCCACTATAGTTTATTATGAAATATTTTTGAACTTGGATTATTTAAAGCACGAGTCCCTAATCTTTGTCTTTTTATCTCACTGGATTCGTTTCTTTAAAATATTTTTCATCATCCTCAGTCTTAAATGATGATATTACTGAATATTTTTGGCCTGTAGTGCAAAGATGAATGATTAACTGATGAATATCTTTGGCCTGTAGTGCAAAGATAAACAGGTGTTTAGATGAACATGACCAACTGGTGATACAAATGAATATCTTTGGCCTGTAGTGCAAAGATGAATATTTGATTCAAGATGTATATTGATTGTTGTTACAGGGATAAAATATTGATGATGAACTTTTAAATCTTAGAAGATAGTAGAATTCATTCTCTACTTGACTCTTCTAATGGATTGTTATTTTCGCTGCAGTTGTTAATCTAAAACTTGTTGTGTTCTATTATATTTTATCAAGTTTTTTTCTATTGAAGACTAATGATAATTTGTTGTATATTATCTTAGTCATAATATTATTTACTGGGCTAGTTGAGCTCACCATTTTCTTTTTTGTTCCATTTTTCTTCTCAGGAGGTGAGAATTTAGCAGAAACTAGCCGGGGTAAAGGAGTGATGGTCCAAGGCAGTTGTTATAGTAGTCTTCACTATTTTATAAAATAGTGTATTAATAATTGTAGTGAGGACTTATTTGAGTGTGGATATTGTCTAGAAGACAATATTTATATTTAAACTCATAGTTTATGTGTTGTCGTATTTTGCACGATAATTGTAGTAATGAAGTTGTATTTATTTCTGTACCATATATTTGGCGACTCAGAATGGGTGATGTATACCTATTTTGGGGGCGTCATAGTTGGTATCAGAGCTTAGGGATATGGTCTCTGGCGGAGATCGGGAAATAGAACTAGGAGGGGAGAGATGAGTAAATCCTTCGCTAGTGTGTCCTACCTAAGCTAATTTGTTGGTCGGTCATAATATAGGGATATTATGTGATATATTAATTTGTTTAATTAACTCTTGTTTTATGGCAGTATTTAAGAATAGAAGCTGAAAACATTAACAATAGAGCATATGAGACTGTGGAAACACCTTTAGTCACCAATCAAGAGAACGTGTAACAGGAAGACAATATTCCTCATGTAAACAACACTACTGAGCAAACGATGAATGATGGGATGTTTAGAAACTTTTTGCAGTTCATACAAAATCAGACGAGGGAGACACGTGTACAAAATACGGGTGGAAATGATAGCAACGCACGGTTTGTTACAGCCAAGCAGTTCAATGAGTTGGTGTTAGGTTTGTAATATTCATGAACGCAATCAAATTGCACAAAATAGTGAAAACGTGAAAAATTAGAGTTTTAAAATTCTACAAACCATAAACCCGGATTATCCTTTATGGACAATTATTAATTAAACGAAAAATATGAAGAACAAGAATCATACCATTGAAGATTCAAGCTTCCTCAGGTACAAGTTCACCTCCAATCCTTTTCGCGTTAAACTTGAATCCACTGGGTTTGGTTCCTTCTTTTGATCAATGTTAGCCACCCAAGTGTTTGGCCTCTAGAGGTGATCCACCAAGGAAGAAGAAAGATTCAAAAAGATGGGTGTTTGGCAAAACTCTAGTTTTTCTATCTCTCATAGAAAAAGAGCGTATTCTCTAACAATTGAAATCACATCTATCGATCTCTGATATACGATTCCTCTTATAAAGATATCAGTTAACCTTTCTAATTTAATTAGAAAATAGGATATTATTTAATTAATTAAATTCCTTTAATTAATTAAGCTCCCTAATCTTATTAGGAATAATTAATTAAACTCTTTTAATTAATTTACCTCCTAATCTTATTAGGAATAAATGAGAGTACTTTTATTAATTAATTCACAAACTCCTTTAGGGATTAAATAATAATAATAGTAATAATAATAATAAGACTCCTCTTATTAATTTATATTTAATATTTTCAAAATATTAAATAATAAATATTAAGCTATTTAATTTATTCTATCACCATAGATTAAATTATATATACTTAACTTATTATTACGATTATGTCATTAACTTCTTAAATAATTATTTTTCCTTTTATGGTGTGACCCTTTAGGTTTCCATATTAAACCGGTTGTGAATAAATCAAGTAGAACAATTCTAATCTTATTTAAATAAATAAATTAAACTATTAATTTATTTAAATAAATAATATTTATTCTATAATAGGGATAAGTCTCCCTACCGATTAACGACTTTTCAGATAATATAGATTTTAACATTAATCATAAAAGAACCTTTGAGTAAATAGTTACCGTACAATTCAATCCTTCCACCATACAATGTCCTAATTAAATATAAGACATGAAATTACTGTCAAGTCTTAATTTATTTAATTATATGTATTTCGACTCCTAAATGCACAACACCAAATAATACAAATTAGAAACTCATTTCTAATTTCATTATGCCTTGGCCAAGGACTACTGGGTTGTCAATTATCGAATCACATATGATATTTCTCTTCTTTTATTAGAAGCAGTAGATTTTTTATTGATCATACATTATCTCCATGTACAACTTATTATACCCAAGCATACCCTTTGATGTACCCTAAGGGTCTTAAGAAATAAGTCAAAGTATAACTCATCATACACAAGATACTATGATGATCTCAGGTTTAAGGATCACTTGTACTACTATCACTACATAAATTCCTATTGACATGCAAGTAAAACTCCATTAGGTATTCCTTAGCGAGCCACGTTTAGTGAATTTATTCTCTAATAAGCACCTACATACTTGCTTTAGTGTCTCCACACAAATGATCATGAGATCAATCATCCTCATCCAATGAGCAAGCAATGTATGTACCAATCTATCCGGATTCACTAATCCCCAATTTAGTAATCCAACGATTGGGAACTATTTTAGTTTTAAGCTTTCTAAGAATTTAGATCTCATTAGAATGATCATCATCATTATTCTAAAAGCATTGCTTAAAACTATAGGTTTATCACATATTATAAAACAACATCATGTAGATAATTAAAAGTCTATAATAAATTAATACTTTTTATTAATAAATGAATAAGATTGTTACAAAGTATATGCTTTATCATCAAACATGATTGGCTTGTGTGCATACTACTTTCAATCTCCCACTTGCACTAAAGTCAATCGCCATGGTATCTCATACCCTTCTTCTCTAAGTGATGATTATCGTGCTGTTGGATAAGCTTTAGTTAATGGATATGTAATGTTGTTCTTGAGAATCCACTATCTCTATAGTGATTTCCCATCTTTCAATGATTCCTATAATCAAATGAAAGTGCCACAACACATGTTTAGATCCAGGATGAGACTTAGGAACTATTCCTAGTTCTGTAATGAACTTTTCATCCAAACAATCAACTTGCAGCTTCATTTATAGCTATATACTTTGTCTTTATACTAAACCAACAACTCTTTGCTGTTTAGAATCTTTCCAATTTACTGCACCACTGCTAAAGGTAACCCTTTACCTTAAAGTGGATTTTCTGTCATCTTGATCTGTCTGAAAAACTTGAGTCTGTTAAGCCCTCTAGTTTTAATTTAGACTCACCATAAATTTTAATCACATCCTTAGTGCCGGTTAAGTACTTTAAGATATTTTTCACTGACTCATAGTGAACTTCTCCAGAATATGATTGATCCACATCAGGTCTCGTACATTTCATTACATACATGATAGTTACTCATGCGATCTCTCTTTTATGAGTTTATGGGGACTATTAAGAGAGATACACTCCATGTCTCATCAACATGAGACAACTCTTGGAGTTTGTCATGATAAACGACTTTAGCATCAAATGAATATATATTTCTTGGGTTAAGTCAAGCATCCTCTTGAATCTATCTATATAGATTTGTATCCCCAATTATGATACTCTTCCCAAATCATTCATGGATGAATGTTTAGACAACTTTATCTTTACTGATTGTAGCATTGGTATGTCATTCCTTATCCGTAGTATATCAACATATAATACTAGGAATGTCATGACGCTCCCACTGACCCTTTTGTACACACTAGGTTCATTCTTATTTTTGATAAAATTAAACTCTTTTGATTATCTTATCAAAACGAATGTTCCATTTTTGTGAAGCTTGTTTCAATCCATTTCTTTGAGTGTCTACTACTTTTACCTTATCATATGTAACTGGATCATCATCTTCTATGATGTGTACCTCATCATCATAATCTATGATGAATCCATACCTCCTAGGTATCTTCGGTACTATTCCAGATTTACGATTCTGTTATGGTACAACAGGTCTATCTACAGGTTCCTCTTATTTGACTTAGTTTTGTGGTTCTTGAACTCTTCAAGATGTATTATCCTCCCACTAGCTTCTTCAATGATAAACACCTTTATCTTATAAGGTAGCATGTTTCGCAACAAACACCTTTCACTAAGTAGGATTATAGAACATATACCCTAAACTTACTTTAGGATATCCCACAAATCAGTACTTGTCAAATCTTGTCCCAAACTTATCCTTTGAAATCTTTTTCACATAAGTTGGACAACCCCTTATCTTAACATACTTAAGATTAGGAATCCTCCCTGTCCATAAGTACTTTTATGGAGTCTTGGGGCCGGATTTTGAGGTTTCCTTTTCGTAGATATGCAGCCATTTATAGGGCATGACCTCAGAGGGATACTGGAATGTCGGTAAAATCATTATGGACCGTACCATGTTCAATAAGGTATAATTTTTTCTTTTCGATACATCAATCAATTATTGCATATCAGGAGGCGTCCATTGTGAGAAAGCCATTTGAGATGATCTAGAAACTTATTGCACAAGTATTTATTCCTTGATCTAATCAAATAATCTTAATACTTTGTCAATTTGTTTCACTTCTGAATTCTTTGAACCTTTCAAATAATTCACACATGTATTTCACTAAATACACACATTCAACTCTTTGAATGATCAGCTTATTTTTCTTATACTAATTTGTTCAATATGTAAAAATTATTTTCACGTAAGTCAAGAATACAAAATTCATTAAGTAATATTCCAGTTCTATACAAAATATTATTATTATAAATAGAACAACAATTGTTCTTAAATATAATATCAAAGATTTCATTGTCCAACAACAAAATAAAAATAATATTTCTAACAAGAGCTGAAATACAATAACAACTTATTGACTTAATAGATTTGCCCGTAGGCATTGCTAAACTATAAGTTTCTATGGCTAATGTAGCAACCTTTGCTTCATTTTCCACACATAGAATTACTTATCTTTGTTTAGCTTTCTACTTCTGCTTGGTCCCTTCATAAATCTATATTTATTATAACTAAAGTCAGTATCCAATACCCATGTAGAACCTTGACTTAAAAAAAAATTTATTTTAAATCATGAACAAAATAATATTTGTAACTGAAACTTCACTAAGCTTCTTTTGGTTAGCGGCCTCTGCAAGATGTTTCTTGAAGTTTCTTTCCAGTGTCCAGGCTTATTGCAATGGAAGCAAACTCATTTGCTATCCGTATCAGTTTTGTTCTTATTATCCTTTAATTTTGCCTTTCTATTTACCTTCTTTGAATCGTTCTTCTTTTCAGAAGATCCTTTGGCCCCTACCAGTAAGACATGATCTTTCTTAGTTGTAAAATGACTCTCAACATTTTTTAATATGTTAAGCAAATCAGCGAGACTGATATCTAGCTTGTTCATATGAAAAATTCACAACAATTGTGAAAGGAGTTCGGGAGTGAGTGCAAGATCAAATCTTGGCTCAACTCTCCATCCATGACAAAACCTGTTGTCCTGATTGATCAATCAAATTGATAATGTTAAAGACTTTTATCTGCACTGTAGTGTCATCGGTCATTCTAAATCGGAAGAGCTCCTTATATATCTGATATTTATCAATCTTACTTTCCTCACCATCAACTACTTGATGTGCAGGAATATAGTAGGCGCATCCATAGTTTCATGCTGACGCTGAAGCACGTTACTCATGGATGTGAGAATGATGCATTGAGCCATCTGTGCATCATCTTGTCACTTTCTAAAAGTAGCAATCTCTTTCTCAGAGGCATTGTCTGCAACCATTGCAGGGATATGCGTATTAAGGACATAAGATACCTTTTCAGCCATGAGAACTATTTTCAAATTCCTTAACCAATCCATTTAATTCAGTCCGGTTAATTTAGCATCTAATATGCTACGCAATGATATTAATTTAGACATTATAAAATCCTGTAAATGAATTAATAATTAACAACATTTTAGTATACATTCTTTTATTAATTACCAAAATAATGTAGGTCTTGTTTTAAATTGGTATCTCTCACTATTTTCTTCAAACTATATTACCCTCACTTATATAGTTTGAAAAAATCTAATTAAAAATTTGCTAGTGAGAATAAAGATCTTATTTCAAATGTATATAGCCTTGTGATGACACAACAAACTATATATAAATAAATAGGTAGACAACTTTTGTCAATTACATCATCATGTAACTCCTTTTATTTTGCCTCTTAGATTATTTTGATCAAGTGGTGGTACATCCGAATCAAAATTATTCAAGTTAAGTCCAACCTAGCACTTTCATATATTCAAAAAAGAAAAAAATTATCCTTGTGGTGACACAATAAAATAATATTGTTCAATTTTCTTTATAAGCATCAAATGTGATAAAATTAACATCTCAAAGAATTAAGATAAGCCTTGTGGTGACACAATAAATTTATAATAATTAATTGATACTCTATTATTTTTATCATGCTAGAAGACGACGTTCGATATTCCAAATATCTTTGAACGTTTAGGACTTAATATAAAAAATTTGAGGGGTTTGCATGTTATTAATTTGTCTCATCTTGTTTAGCGCGCATGCACAGATATATATAAAATATGCGTCATATTAATTAACATGCGAAGCATGTTTGCATAATATATAATATATATAGTATAAGCATGAACATATAGAATACTATATTCTACCCGGATTGATTATGGACTTTATTCTAATTTGGTTAACTAGAGCCACCAAGTGAACCAAAAGGTCAAACCTAGGGTTGCAAGAATTAATATTTAAATATAACTATTACATTTAAATCCGGGCTCCATTTCAAACGGGTCTTCAAGCGCTCCTTACTCCTTGATCTCCAATTCTTTAAAATTAATTCTAACTATTCATATTACAAAACTATTTAAAATAAATAGAAACCATGATCACCAGTCAAGGGAAAGTACATAGGAGGGAGTTAGAATTTACATTAAGAAAAAAATTAGAGAAGACGAGGTACGCAGACCCCATTTAATAAAACTCATACATTCACGCATCCAACTAAAATAAAAATCCAATCATATTGGTCAATAGTCCATAATCAATCCCATTAATTATCATACACATTACAATATGCATCAATAAATAACATTCATCTCATGAATAATAAACATTCAATATATATATATATATATATATATATATATATATATATATATATATATATATATATATATATATGATATCATTTAATGGGCAAAATTAGTTAGCATAAAACCTAATTTTGAATCAAAATAAACTCATTTATTTTAATCTAAATTTAAATCAAAATAAACCTTTTTTTATTTTAATTTATCAAATTTTGAATAAAATAAACTATTTATTTTAATCAAAATCTTTAATCAAAATAACTCATTTATTTTAATTAATTATGGAATCTAATTCCAAGTTAAAATAAACTCTTTTATTTAAGGAAACACATATTCTTTTCCTATTCACAAATAAACTTCTTTATTTTGAATAATATGAAATCTTATTTCATATCTAAATAAACTCCTTTATTTAAGAAAACATGGATTCATTTTTCTATTCACAAATAAACTCCTTTATTTTAGGAAACATAGAATCTAATTTCAACTCCAATTAGTTATCATGGAATCCAATTCCAACTCTAATTAGTTAGCATGAAATTCAATTTTAAAATTAAAATAAACCTTTTATTTTAAAATTAAAATAATTTTTTTTATTTTAATTATAAAATTATTAAAGCTATTTATATATATTATATATATATATATATATATATATATATATATATATATATATATATATATATATATATACGGTCCGTCTCTAAAGCGAAACTTAAAGAGCGAACAAAAGACGAACCGTCGTCTTTGGTGTCTATGGCGACGGTTCGATCCGTCGTCATAGCCATGTAGTCTTTGACGACGGGTCGAACCGTCACCATAGACACCAAAGACGACGGTTCGTCTTTGATTCGCTTTAAGAGACTCTCCGTATATATATATATATATATATATATATATATATATATATATATATATATATATATATATATATATAACATTATAATATATACGATAAGGGTTAAGAGCATTCTCCTTAAATAGCATTCTTTTATTAAAACGACGTCGTTTTGGAGGGACGCGGTGACATTTTTGTAAATACAATGCCACCGCGTATTTACAAAAATGTCATCGCGTCCCTCCAAAACGACGTAGTTTTAATAAAAGAATGCTATTTAAGGAGGAATGCTATTTAAGGAGAATACTCTTGATCCTGACCGATATAATATATAATAGTTATATATATCTAATATATATCAATCATGAATCTACTGAACTCTCTTAATCATTCACGTGAATCAAGTATTCATCCTGATGTAGGATTACTTATAATATATATATATATATATATATATATATATATATATATATATATATATATATATATATATATATATATATACGGTAAGGATCAAGAGCATTCAAGAGCATTCCGTCTTAAATAGCATTCTTTTATTAAAACTACGTCGTTTTGGAGGGACGCGGTGACATTTTTATAAATACGATGCCACCGCGTATTTACAAAAATGTCACCGCGTCTCTCCAAAACGACGTGGTTTTAATAAAGGAATGCTATTTAAGACGGAATGCTATTTAAAGAGAATGCTCTTGATCCTGACTGTATATATATAATACCAATGTATAATCTGGATGTATAGTAAAGTAATCATACTAAATCCCATGAATCACGGTTAATATTATATATATAAACATGCAACTGATGCATATAAATTCAGGAGAAGTTTAAAAAAAACAATCAGTGATCTCGCATGTTCCAAAAAATAACAGACTCAGCGAAATTAAAAGAAATCAAGATTATCGTTTTTTAAATAAATTTTATACAACAAATTATGTCTAATTAAATTATTCTAAACACAAATCAATATACATATCAAATTAAAATAATTAATAATTTGCATAAAGGTTTGGCTTTGATACCACTGTTAGGTTTGTAATATTCATGAACGCAATCAAATTGCACAAAATAGCGAAAACGTGAAAAATTAGAGTTTTAAAATTTTACAAACCATATACCCGGACCATCCTTTATGCATAATTATTAATTAAACGAAAAATATGAAGAACAAGAATCATACCGTTGAAGATTCGAGCTTCCTCAGGTACAAGTTCACCTCCAATCTTTTTCACGTTCAACTTGAATCCTCCAGGTTTGGTTCCTTCCTTTGATCAATGTTAGTCACCCAAGTGTTTGGCCTCTAGAGGTGATCCATCAAGGAAAAAGAAAGATTCAAAAATATGGGTGTTTGGTAAAACCCTAGTTTTTCTATTTTTCATAGAAAAAGAGCGTACTCTCCAACAATTGGAATCACATCTATCGATCTCTGATATAAGATTCCTCTTATAAAGATATCAGTTAACCCTTCTAATTTAATTAGAAAATAGGATATTATTTAATTAATTAAATTCATTTAATTAATTAAACTCCCTAATCTTATTAGGAATAATTAATTAAACTCTTTTAATTAATTTGTCTCCTAATTTTATTAGGAATAAATGAGAGTACTTTTATTAATTAATTCCCAAACTCCTTTAGGAATTAAATAATAATAATAGTAATAATAATAATAAGACTCCTCTTATTAATTTATATTTAATATTTTCAAAATATTAAATAATAAATATTAAGCTATTTAATTTATTCTATCACTATAGATTAAATTAAATATACTTAACTTATTATTACGATTATGTCATTAACTTCTTAAATAATTATTCTTCCTTTTATGGTGTGACCCTTTAGGTTTCTATATTAAACCGGTTGTGAATAAATTAATTAGAACAATTCTAATCTTATTTAAATAAATAAATTAAACTATTAATTTATTTAAATAAATAATATTTATTCTATAATAAAGATAAGCCTTCCTACCGATTAACGACTTTCCAGATAATATAGATTTCAACATTAATCATAAAAGAACATTTGAGTAAATAGTTACCATACAATTCAATCCTTCCACCATATAATGTACCAATTAAATATAAGACATGGAATTACTGTCAAGTCTTAATTTATTTAATTATATGTATTTCGACTCCTAAATGCACAACACCAAATAATACAAATTAGAAACTCCTTTCTAATTTCATTCTGCCTTGGCCAAGGACTACTGGGTTGTCATTTATCGAATCACATAGGACATTTCTCTTCTTTTACTAGAAGCGATAGATTCTTTATTGATCATACATTATCTCCATGTACGACTTATTATACCCCAAGCATACCCTTTGATATACCCTAAGGGTCTTAAGGAATAAGTCAAAGTATAACTAATCATACACAAGATACTATGATGATCTCAAGTCTAAGGATCACTTGTACTACTATCACTACATGAATTCCTATTGACATGCAAATAAAACTCCATTAGGTATTCCTTAGCGAGCCACGTTCAGTGAACTTATTCTCTAATAAGTACCTACATACTTGCTTTAGTGTCTCCACACAAATGATCATGAGATCAATCATCCTCATCCAATGAGCAAGCAACGTATGTACCAATCTATCTGAATTCACTAATCCCCAATTTAGTAATCCAACGATTGGGAACTATTTTAGTTTTAAGCTTTCTAAAAATTTAGATCTCATTAGAATGATCATCATCATTATTCTAAAAGCATTGCTTAAAACTATGGGTTTACCACATATTATAAAACAACATCATGTAGATAATTAAAAGCCTATAATAAATTAATACTTTTTATTAATAAATGAATAAGATTGTTACAAAGTATATACTTTATCATCAAACATGACTGGCTTGTGTGCATACTACTTTCAGTTGGGACCACCAGAATTCTGGGGAAAGTCGGATCCGATTAAGGCAGAAACATGGGTCAAGCAAATTACCAAGATATTTGATGTCTTGGGATACACAGAGGAACAGAAGGTTCCATTCGCCACATTTATGTTCCATGGTGAGGCAGATTACTGGTGAGAATCTGTGAAGCGTACCCAGCCTGCAGCACTCAACATGTCTTGGGAAACATTTCAAAAACTGTTTAATGACAAGTACTTTCCTGAAAGTATTCATCATATGAAGGAGGTAGAGTTTATTAGACTGGAACAAAACAACATGACGGTGTCCCAGTACGAGGCGAAGTTCGCAGAGTTATCCATGTTTACACCTCATTTAGTAGAGAATGAGGAACGAATGACGTGGATGTTCCTGAGAGGTCTAAAACCCGAGATTCGGCAATATCTTATCTCTCACAAATTTTCTTTATATTCAGATGTTGTCAACATGTCTCAATTATTAGAGCGAGATAATGAGTATGTTCAACCGAGGGACCACAACCACGATCATACCGGTGACAGCAGTCATTGGAGCAATGATAACCAGCGGGGAGGAAAGAATACGGACAAAAGCGGTAACCACTCTAGTGGTAATCGTGACCATGATAATAGACGAAGCGATTCAGGAGGAGATTTCAAGAAGAGAAGGTACAACAATGACAACGTGAAGACGACAACACCAACATCAACTGTTTCTAGGGGAGGAGAATGACCACCGATTGTATGTTACAAATGCAAAAAAGAGGGACATATCAACCCAAACTGCCCACAACAGTTCAAGGTATGTTATAACTGTGGAAAAGAAGGTCATATAGCTTGAGATTATTCTGTAGCAAAACCAAGTCTAGCCGGGATGGTGACTCCAAAAGCTGTTCCGAACAAGTTAAAATCAGCGATTCCTGGAAGAGCATTTGTCATGACTGGTCAAAACGCCAAAAACCTGAACGAGGTGATCACGGGTAAGCTAATCTTGAACTCTTGCGAAGTTTATACCTTACTAGTTACCGGTTCTACCCATTCTTTTATCTCTCCTGCTTGTGCTCAACGTTTGAACTTGACTCCGGAGAAATTAGACTTTGACTTTATGGAGACTCCGTTAGGAGAAACTTTCATTACATCTACTGTTTATAAATCTTGTTTGATCTAAGTTGGCACCATCACATTACCTGTTGATCTTATCGCTTTAAAGATACTTGCTTTTGATGTGATTTTAGGGATTGATTGGTTAACTACTCATCATGCCAAAATTGATTATTTTCGTAAGGTTATTAGTTTTTATATTCCTAACCAACTTGTTATGCGAATTTAAGCAACTAAACCACTAAAATCAATCACTGTCATATCAAGCCATAAAGTCATTCGTTTATTAAAAAATAGATGTCAAGCTTTCTTAGCCCATATCATGGACTTGAACAAAAATACGTCAGATTTGAATAATATTTCGATTGTTAGTGAATTTCTTGACGTATTTCCTGAAGAACTTCCCGGTCTACCACCAGAACGTAAAGTTGAGTTCTTTATTGACCTTGAACCTGGTACAAAGCCCATTTCTAAAACCCCATATCGAATGACTCCTATTGAACTTCAGGAGTTAAAGGTCCAACTACAAGAGTTGTTGGACATCAGTTTCATTCGTCCCAGTACATCTCCTTAGGGTGCTCCTGTTTTAATCGTAAAGAAGAAAGATGGGAGTATGCGACTTTGTATTAACTATCGGGAATTGAACCATGTCACCATCAAGAATATGTATCCACTACCTCGCATTGATGACTTGTTCGACCAATTGCAAGGAGCACAATTCTTTTCAAAGATCGATCTTCGTTCTGGATATCATCAGCTGAAGATTAAAACTGAGGATATTCCAAAGACTGCCTTCAGAACTCGGTACGGGCATTATGAAATCTTAGTCATGTCTTTTAGATTGACTAATGCTCTTGCTGGTTTCATGGATATAATGAACCGTGTGTTCAAGGAATATTTAGATCAGTTCGTTGTTGTCTTTATTGATGACATCCTCATCTATTCCGAAAGCCGTGAAGATCATGAGCACCATTTGAAGCTGAAGAAATACGAGTTCTGGCTTGAGAAAGTAGAATTCCTTGGGCACGTAGTGTCAAAGTATAAAGTATCTGTTGACCCGGTGTAGATTGAAGCCATACAAAGTTGGGAGCAACCGAAGTCGGTGACCGAAGTACGTAGCTTTCTGGGCTTAGCTGGTTATTATCGGAGATTCGTGGAAGAATTTTCTCGAATCGCTACTCCATTAACTCAGATGACTCGGAAAGATACAAAATTCGTATGGAGCGAGGAATGCGAGAAGAGTTTCCAAGAGCTCAAGAGGAGACTCATTTCGGCACCTATTCTGACAATACCATTTAGTTCGGATGGATTTGTTATCTACAGCGATGCTTCAAAGTTAAAGCTGCTCAAGCTACGGACCTAGAGCTGATGCGTATGAAGAAGAAAGTGCAAGAATGTGATATTCCAGAAGTAAGAATGGATGAAGAAGGAATACTTCGAGTCAACTGCAGACTTTGCGTTCTTAACGATTCTGACTTAAAGCATAGAATCATGATGGAGGCACACAATACACCATTTGCAATCCATCCTGGGAGTACCAAAATGTATATTGATCTTTGACATACATTTTGGTGGAACAATATGAAGAGAGAGATCGCGGAGTTTATCTCGAGGTGTTTAACTTGTCAACGTGTAAAGGCGGAGCATCAAGTGCCAAAGGGTCCATTGCAACCACTTGAGATTCCGAAATAGAAGTGGGAACACATTACTATGGATTTCGTTACAGGTCTTCCCAAAGTTTCTCAAGGCATAGATGCGATTTGGGTTATTGTTGATAGATTAACCAAGTCTGCTCATTTCTTGCCTATACGAGAGACTTATTCCCTTAAACGTCTTGCTCGTATGTATATAAATGAGATAATGAGATTGCATGGCATGCCAGTATCCATTGTTTCAAATCGTGACCCAAGATTCATTTCACGATTTTGGGTTAGCTTGCAGAAAGCTATGGACACGGATTTACGATTTAGTTTAGCATACCATCCTCAAACGGACGGGCAATCAGAAAGGACTATTTAAACTCTTGAAGACCTATTAAGACTCTGTATCTTAAATTTCAAAGGGAGTTGGAATAAGTATTTACCATTGGTGGAATTCTCCTACAACAACAGTTATTAAGTAAGTATAGGCATGGCTCCATTCGAAGCGTTGTATGGACGAAAGTGTCGTTCTCCAGTATGCTAGGACGAGGTGGGTGAAGCAACGTTGTTGGGACCAAAATTAGTACGCATGACTACAGAAAAGATTCAAATGATCCGGCAACGTATAAAGACCTCACAAGATCGACAAAAGAGTTATGCTGATCTTCATCGAAAGGACGTGGAATTTAATATTGGAGATCATGTACTATTACGTATTGCTCTATGGAAGGGAGTTACAAGATTCGGGAAGAGAGGAAAGCTCAATCCATGATTTGTTGGTCCATTTGAGATTCTTGATCGAATAGAAAATGTGGCATATAGACTCGCATTACCTCCAAGCATGTCTCGTGTTCATAATGTTTTTCACATATCTATGCTTCGTAAATATATGGAAGACCTGAACCACATAATTGAATTAGAACCAGACGAGATAGCCGAAATTTAACGTACGAGGAGGTACATGTTAAGATCTAGGATAGGAAAGAGCATGTCCTACGCACCAAGGTTATACCACAAGTCAAGATTTTGTGGAGGAACCACGCTATTAATAGTAAATGACTTGGGAGTTGGAATCGGAAATGAAAACGAGGTACCCTCACCTTTTTGAAACACCAGGTACGTACGTCAATTTTGAGAACGAAATTTCATAAGGAGGGGAGGTTGTAAGACCCCAACTTTTTATAAATAAAATCGAATTTCCTCTAATTATTATTTTGAATAATAAGGTGTTAATTTGATATAATGCTTTGGTTATGGGTGAAATGTGTAAATTTTATAAAATAAGCAAGTGGTTATAAAATATTAATTGTTGTCGGGAAATATTCGTTTGGTCGTGGAATATTCTTGCTGTCAGGAAATATTCGTACTATGGCGCAGTCATTTGTGGGCCCCATAACAGAAAACGGTCGGATGAAAAAAATGACAAGTTTGAGTTTTTATAAATAACGACGTAGTTGTTACCGTTAACACTGTTAGAATACCTAGTGGTTAAAAATACAGTAATACGCGTGGTTGCACAGTAGCACATGGTATTACACATTATTGTTGAATTATTGATCCTTAGGCAAAAAGGCACTACTCAATAATTGTTACAGTAATAACTGTTTAATATTTGATTTTATTGATTCAATAATTGCTACGTTGATATTTTATATTATTGTTGTTTCAATAATTATCACTGCAATGTATCTCCATTATCAGATCAATAATTAATATTATTTGAATAATATTATTAGATAATATTATTGGCAATGTCTACGGAAGTTCTGTCTAAGAAGAGGTTTGGTCACTTAATTGTGCGCTAGTAAGGAAAAATCCTTATCGAAAAGCCATCTCTTTCCTAGGAACGACCTGGTTGTAATAATTGTGATTTTGTAATATTATTTATGAATAATTAATTATTGATTTATATGATAAGGAAATATTTATTTTATGTGAATATAAATGATAGATATATTTATTTTATGTGGTTATAAATGAATGAATTAATGCTGAGGTGTTTTATCAGTATTTTTGGCGGAATAGAGGTGCTAAAAATCATCCGTATGTGAATTTCGGGAATTTTCTGTTTGGAATTTGAAAAAACTTTCTTCTACAAAGTTGTAGAGAATTAAATTTCCTATGAAAAATACATGAGATTCAAATTTTTCTGATAAAAGAGCTATTTATTATGAATTATTGAAATTTCGAAAATTAAATATTTTTATTAAAATTATGTGTAAGACCTACTTTTGTTTTTTTAAAACATGTGGCCTGCTAAAAAAATTTCAATGATGGCATGCTCCAGCTTGTTCAGCAAGTGTGGGCGTAGAATGAAAATAATAATATTATTTTATTATTTAGTCTGCTTTGGCGTTCTAGTATTTTTCTATAAATAGGGTGCTTAGTTAGAATTGAAAATTATACCAGAAATAAGTTTTCTCTCTCTATATATTATCGAGTTTATTTTGTGAGTATTTAGATACTTTGAGAGTTGCTATTCAGTGCAAGTTTTCTTCGGCTTTACATCCGATATTTCGATCAGAAATACTGTTATTTTGAGGTAAGAGATGTTATTTTCTTCGTAATTGATATTATTTTTTTCAATATTATTATGCCGAAATATTGATATAAATTTTATTGTGGAATTTCTACCTTTTTGTGTCAGAATTACTATTCACGTATACGACACTATTCACGAATACGTCACTATTCACCGAAAAATAAAATTTTCTCTTCTTTGTCCAAGATGTCTATTATGGTTACTATCTTTGATTGTATCTATGTTTTGATCTTCATTCTTGAATTTAACTCCACTATAGTTTATTATGGGACGTTTTTGAACTTAAATTATCTAAAGTACGAGTCCCTAATATTTGTCCTTTTATCTCACTGGATTCGTTTCTTTAAAATATTTTTCATCATCTTCAGTCTTAAATGATGATATTACTAAATATCTTTGGCCTGTAGTGCAAAGATGAATGATTAACTGATGAATATATTTGGCTCGTAGTTCAAAGATGAACAGGTGTTTAGATGAATATGACCAACTGGTGATACAAATGAATATCTTTGGTCTGTAGTGCAAAGATGAATATTTGATTCAAGATGTATATTGATTGTTGTTACAGGGATAAAATATTGATGATGGACTTTTAAATCTTAGAAGATAGTAGAATTCATTCTCTACTTGACTCTTCTAATAGATTGCTGTTTTCGCTGCAGTTGTTAATCTAAAACTTGTTGTCTATTATATTTTATCAGACTTTTCCCTGTTGAAGACTAATGATAATTTGTTGTATATTATCTTAGTCATAATATTCTTTACTGGGCTAGTTGAGCTCACCCTTTTCCTTTTTGTTCTATTTTTCTTCTCAGGAGGTGAGAATTTAGTAAGAACTAGCCGAGGTAAGGAGTGATGGTCCAAGGCAGTTGTTATAGTAGTCCTCACTATTTTGTAAAATAGTGTATCAATAATTGTAATGAGGACTTATTTGAGTGTGGATATTGTCTAAAAGATAATATTTGTATTTAAACTCACAGTTTATGTGTTGTCGTATTTTGTAATACAATTGTAGTAATGAAGTTGTATTTGTTTCTGTACCATGTATTTGGCGACTCAGAATGGGTGATGTATACCTATTTTGGGGGCGTCACAGTATTTCTTGAAACTTGAAATTTATGAAAAGATGTCATTGCAAATCCAGAAAAGTGTATTTCAAAAAAAGTTCGAGAAATGAAAGGAAAAAGAACAAGGAAGATTTTGCATGGAGTAATGCATGAAAAAGTTTGGAAACGTGTTGCGAGTTTTGATTCTCTATCTCAGTTATGGAATGAACTTGAATTGATTTGCAATAATTATAAAGGTCTATCATTACCTAAAGAGTCTTGGTTTTTGGAAGAAGATGAGAAACTTGTAAAAGAAGTTGATGAAGTTGAAGAAGAAGAAAGTAAAAAAGAATTTTTTGAAGATATCTCGAAAGAGGAAGACAAAAAGATTTGTGTTGATAAAATTATGAATGTTGAAGATAAAAAAGGAGAAATTGAAGAGACGCCAAGTAAAGAAGCATTTGAAGAGGTAAAAAAAGAAGAAAAAGAAAGCGTCGAAGAAATTGTCGAAATTAAAAAATAGAAGAGATTGTTGACGAAAAGGATGAAAAGAAAGAGTCCGAAAATTTTGATGAGCATGAGAAAAATATTTTGAGTATCAAAAATAATGATTTGATATTTAGAGTGATGAATTTTGTGGAGATCGGAAAGAATGGGCAGAGGAAGAAGCTGGTTAAGGAAGGTGAATGATGGGAACATCCTGGCTTTGGTGATGAAGTTAAAGTTCATTATGTGGGTACTTTACTTGATGAAATCCAGTTTGATTCGAGCCGTGACCGTGGTACACCATTTAAGTTCAAGCTCAGTTAAGGTCAAGTAATAAAAGGATGGGATGAAGGTATCAAAACAATGAACAAAGGTGAAAAAAATTTCTTCACCATACTACCTGAGTTGGTCTATGGGGAATTTGGATCGCCACTAACTATTCCTCCAAATGCAACTCTCCAGTTTGAGGTTGAGTTGCTCTCTTGGTCAAGTGTCAAGGATATATGTAAAGATGGAGGAATATTCAAGAAGATACTTACTGAAGGAGAAAACAGGCGAAATCCTAAAGACCTAGATGAAGTATTAGTTAAATATGAGGCTAGGCTTGAGGATGGAATGCTAATTTCAAAATCTGATGGGGTGGAGTTCATTGTGAAAGATGGGTATCTTTGTCCTGCTATGTCAAGACCCGTAAAGACAATGAAGAAGGAAGAGAAGGTCCTCTAGACAGTGAAGCCATAATAGGCATTTGGAGAGAATGGTAGACCAGCAACTAGAGATGAGTGTGATGTGCCACCAAATGATGGGGTATTTGCCAAAGTGAAATTGACAGGAAAACTGCAAGATGGATCTATTCTTTTGAAGCAAGAATTGTAGCATATTACTTCACTAAGGGAAACATTGGCAAAATAAATAGAACAAGCTAATTTAGAAATGAATAGACTTGATAGTGAGAGAAAAGAGATCAATTTGGATCTTGAATGAAGAGGCAAGGAATGAGCAGAGCTGAATGATTCCATTGAAGAACTTAAGGTGAAGAGGCAGAAACTAGAGAAACAAAGGGAATTATTACGTGTTGATACAGAGGAGTTCTTGCACAGATTAAGCACCTGAAGCAATTGGAAGATTTAAAAGTTGTCCTAGACCGTATTGCTTTAACTGATTTTCAAAAGCCTAACTTACGATCTAGCAAACAAAAAACATTATTTGTGTCATTCACATCCGTGGAAATGGCAAAAGAGTTTCTTGCATTTGAAGGAATCGGAAGATCAAAAGGTTTTGCGACATTGTGAAAAATAAATTTGGTTTACGGGAGGCCTTGTTAACTAAACCAAATTAATTCTAGAATGTTCATGAATCAATTAAGTATATGAATATGTAATGTCTAAATGCATGATACATGAATGTATTTAAAATATCTTGGAACATGTAATGGTTAGGTTCATATACATGAATTTAGTCATCTAGTAATTATTATGGTAACTCTAAAAGTATCCTATGAGTCCTATAAATTGTCATGTACTTAGTTCATTTGAAGTAAGTAAAATGAAAATATTCTTAAGTGTTCTTCAAAGTTATATTTCACTTCTTCTATAATTTATCATCTTCCATAAATTTCCAACAGATTGGAAAAGTTGTCGATTAAGAGAAAACCTAACGAGTCAACTTCTCAAGGTCCTTCCATTTCAGTTCTAAAAAATGACGGATTAGATCTTGATGAGATCTTTAGTAAAATCCGGTAAGATCCTCAAATAAATAGGATAAAATGGGGAAAGGTTAAAAATCAGCCCTATTATTATCGTCCATCTCCAATTGATGCTCAATTTAAAAATAGAGCGTTTAATGATGGAATTCAATTCAATGGTGAATACATTTGTGAATGGAACCTTGTTGGTCTTACTGATTATCAGATCATTGTTCTCCTCAAGCAAATGACAATGTTTGCCCAAGCTGCAAGGGTTAAAACTATCTCTGAAAAAAGGATTGCTCAAACTTTAGCATCTGGTTTTGTAGGCCAATGTAACGACCCCAAAATTCATACAATTTAATTCTCGACTTCGGTCATTAACAATACATTCAACCTCTAATTTTACATCATTAAACGATAATACAACCATTGAAATTTGC
This sequence comes from Panax notoginseng, assembly GCA_016801055.1. Lineage (NCBI taxonomy): Eukaryota > Viridiplantae > Streptophyta > Magnoliopsida > Apiales > Araliaceae > Panax > Panax notoginseng. Next base: position 25,654,497 of record CM029021.1, on the reverse strand, counting down.
GGAATAATTAAAATTTCATATTACAAACTATTCTTGTTCCCAAAACCTTCAACCTTTACATCTAACTGTCTCAGAATCATTTTAATATTACAAGAGTTTACATCACAAAACGATATTACAATTCAACATTAATACATTATTTGAAACCTTAAACATGGTTCAAATATTAATAACTCAGCCAAAGTATATAAATCTTCAAGTATCACATCTGATTCATATCTTTCAAGTAGCACATAACTTTACCTTAATCTTTAACCTGCAAAAGTGGTTATTTGCAAGGTTGAGCCCGACAGTCCGGCAAAATCTAACAGTTTTCATGCATCACATAGCACATAATAACATGCTCGATATACATCTCATAAACATTGGACTAACATAACATACATGTTGTAGTTCATATAACAAGTATAAAGATTGAGTTCCTTACTCAATCAACATTCATTACTCAATCAACGTAGTCATAAATTGACTTTAACAATACTTTCAACATTAATACAACACACCATGCTATTTGTAATAAAGATTTCAAACAGTTCATCATCAAATTCACATAGCAAATAGGAATTGAAAGACTTGCCTTGATCGTTGTTTACCAATAACAGTTTAACAGCTTACAGTTATCTATACATCAACTATTAGTCACATATCAACGCATAGTAGTTGTAATGTAAACTTTACTCTATATCTCATAAGTCCGATGACATTAAACTTTAGATATGTTGTAAACATCATATTAACTTATTTTTAAAAGTTATTGGACACCCATTTCAGATAAGATAGACAGTCCAAAATAGTGTTAAAAAAGGGGGGTTTAAAACTATTTTTCATTCTTTCCCATCTTTACCATCTCTCGCTAAAACAGTCATAACTTTTTGGTTTCAAAACATTTTTGAGCGATTCTTGAGCCCACGCGAAGCTAACTTCCGAGACTACAACTTTTATTCTTTGCCCTTTTCCAAATTCTAAACACAGAATTCCAGAAACTTAGTTCAAGGTGACTGCCCCGAGTTAGTTAGACAGTTTTGATGTGACTACTTTGAATGGTCATAACTCTTTGATCCGAAGTCAGAATTAGTCCGTTCCAGAGTCTATAGAAAGCTTATTCAGTGTAATATAACAAACCAAAAACCAAAAATTTTTTAAACACTCTAGCTAACCCCGAATTTTTATTTTTGGATCAGCAGTCCACTAGTTTTTTGGACTTCTCGTTTTGACATTCAAAACTCGCCCCAACTCGTTCCAACCCAACTTTCTTTACAAATAAGTCTTATTTAACATAATTAGACTCATCTAAGGTCTTGACTCCATATCTCTAATTACAATTATTAGAACTTATTTACATAATAAATTTCAAGCCAAAATAAACATAGTGAACTAACTAGTTTACTAACAAAATTAACTAAACTTCCAAAATTTAAACTTTAACTAACAAACTAAATACAATATTTAAAATAATAACATTACCAAAAATTAAATAAGAAACATACCCGAAAATACGAGTTCCACAAACTGAATACGCACTTCCACGTCAAAATTTAACTAAAAGAGGACTTTATAAAAATTCCTCCCACAACAAAGTCTTTCTCAAAATTGGAGGCCTTGTTGTTGGTGAATAAAACAAAGGATCAAGCCCTTCTATTTATAGGTTTAGCAAATGGTAAAGTTCTCAATTTAATTGATGTGGGACTTGGTTTATACTAATTCTAATTTTTTTATACTAATTTTTCCTATTTTTAACATGCTAAGTGTATTCATTCTTCACGAATTCGTTTCTTAACCAATTTGATCCGTTCAAGCTGTGTTATTTTTGTTTTATAGAGGAGAACAACAATCATCCATTAATTTAAAGTTTCCATCACGAATTCATCATCAACTTTAGTCCCAAAGTATACCAAAATATACATTATAATCAAAACCCAAATTCCTCTTCTTTAGTATAAATACATGAATTTGATTTCTGAAAATTTGTTTCTAGATGACCATTATCAAATCATAAATATCTAATAACATATATAACATCGTAACCCACAAATTAATTAACCAAAACTCTAATTTTAAAAGAAACCCATGAACACATAAAGTAGAAATATAAACTAGATTATGTACCTTTAATTCTTTAAGAAATAAAATTAACAGCCAAACTAAAAGAACCCATGAACACATAAACCCATGATCATTTACTTGTCCTCAAGCAGAAACACAAAAGAACTAAAAATAAACAGCCAAACTCAACTACATGAATGCATATACATGATCTACTTCCTAATATACCTACGAACCCAGTAATAAATCAATATGATATATAGCAATAGGCCTCAAAGATATCAATGATATTCAAATAATTTATCCGATCAAATCAAAGTCCATCACTCTAACCAGTTAGTCAATCCAAACCTGTCATCACCCATGTTGTGTGTGTGTGTTCTTGTTAACCATTCTAACCAACCAAAATTCAAGATAATCACATAACAAACTTCTTAAAAGGAAAATTTCAGTTCCAATTCAATTACTTTTGTGAACATGACAACTCCGGTTAAAACTAAGCAATTACCAAGTCTTAAGGTAAATACAGGATTTATTTATACTCTTATTCAATCACGAGGGCATTTTTGCTCTTTCTCGTGTTTTACTCATTTTTTTTTCTCATGGTTGTGCAATGTCTTATTCCCTTAGGCTTTTCAGTGCTACCTTAACGAGCTTTCGACCAACGACTCCCAAGCCATTAAGACCTTAGGGCGCTAGGTGTAAAGACAATCCCCTCGGGCTTACTTACTCAAGTAACAAAGGCCACAAAACTAGACAAGCATGCCACGGTGTTTATTCTTCTTTTTTTTTTCATCATCTCTTTTCTTCTTTTTTTCCTCTTTCTTTTCTTCATTTTTTTTATTTTTGTTTTTCTTTTTGTAATATATATATCCCATAGATTCCTCCAAACTCAAGCTTTTGCGTCATTCCAACCTTTACTGCCAGTTCACTAATTTCCTTAAATTTTAACCAAGATTTTCCCTCAGAAACAAATTATGAAACCCTTGAACCAAGTGGTTAAAATAGTTACATAAGTTTAAGACAGGCTCAGATTATCATCATGATTAAAATTAGAATTCATCATCAATTATCAACATTGTTCAAGTTAACATGCAAAACCAATCTTATCATAGGTCGAGCTAAGACCACACCAACCTATCACACAGTTTCATGCAAAAAATAAAATAAAATGTAATTATACTACATGAACACATACTAATGCAACACATATATGAATATGCAAATAACTACCATGTATTATATGCAACCTAAAAAAACACATTGCTAACACATAAAAAAAATGAACTACTATGCAGATAACTAACTATATGCAATACGACACTAAAATGCCCCCAAACTTAAACTAGACATTGTCCTCAATGACTAACATAGAAAAAATTAAAGCAGAGGACTTCCCTGAAAATATAGCAATCTTCTTCCTTGTCCGCTAAGTTTGGAGAATAGGCTAAGCACATGGAACAAATTGGGCACCACACTTGAATTTGACTTGAATAACTTGTAAAACAATGGTAGAATCAATTTTATTAAATCCTAAATAAATGCAAATTCAAAACTACTAATATAAAATCTAATAAAAACTAAAAATAAAAATTAAACTTGGGTTGCCTCCCAATAAGCGCTTGTTTTATAGTCTCAGCCTGACTTCTTCAATTCTCTATCCAATTCCCCTACGAAAATTGAGGAACCCTCCATCCATCGGAAATAATGTAACTTTTGGGAGGTTCCCAATTGTAATGGCCATTGAGTTTAAGTCACCTAGCATGATCTTTTTAGATAGGATCCCCATTAAGAACGTCCAACAACTAGGTTTTTTCTCCATTATGTCTATGATTAGATTGGGGCATTGAAGCTTAATAAACATAATGGAGTCTTCCTCTATCTTCTCCTTTTCATCCCACCATGACTCCACAACTGTACTAGCTCTTATGTCACAAAGAGCTTTGTCGACGACATGACTGCCAATTGGGCATGGTTTTGCAAAATTGCCCGGATTCTTGAACTTTGGTGGAGAAGGTACATGGGACACTAATGAAATCGGTTCATCTTCGTTGGTACTCAAAGTTAGATCTTCGCCGATCTCCTTTTCTTGGTCTCCAAGTCTTTCCTCTCTTTCAACATCTATATCATTTTGCACATCCGGTTGCAGATTTGGTTTGGGCTCACCATCAGTCTCGAAATTCATGTCATAGAGCCAAGGGTATTGAGGACAAATGTTTGAGGCATTGGTTAATCCTCCTCTCCTCACATAAAGCTATGTACTTGGACAAAGTTTCCTCCAAATTTGAATGTTCTTCCTGTTGTAGTGGAGGTGGACACGAGAAATCCGGTGGGTATGTTGGACTTGGAGCATAAAATTGATCTTGATGAGTATGGCTCCATAAAAAATTCGGGTGATACCCCCAATCCTGATAATAGTTGTTAGGATAGACATAATTATTGGGGTAATCACCACCGTACTGTACTGGCTCGAAACTGATGGTGCATTGATGAGTCATATGATTTTCAGCACAATAATCACAAGTAACCGCCACACTTTGACGACATTGAGCTTTAAAAGCTTCAAACATCCTCGAAAGTATCTCCATCTGTGCTGACAATGCAGAAAGTTTTTCGTGTCTGTCAATCTCCTCTCCCCTTGGCTGAGTCATTCTTGCCATCCTTCAACTCCATATGGCTGCGTAAACCTCCAACGTCTTCGAAGTTGCCTCTATAGAAGATGTATTAAGTCCATCAATCCCTGTTTCCCTTGGTTAAGCCAAGAACGTGTATGGCCATTGATACTCAAACTCATCCATGGTACCTAAAAAGAGAGAAATATAGAAAGAGAATTAAAAATAAAAATAAAAATATTTAAATTAAGACTAATTTGATTAACATTAATATTGGTAAATAATTATTAAATTAATTCCCCGGCAGCGACGCCAAAAACTTGTTGATCGATTTCACAATCAAAATATACGTGCAAGTATACACGGTCGACAAGTAATAAAGTGAAAGTAGAGTATCGTTCCCACGAGGAATTATTTAATAAAAATTACCAAGTACTAACTCTTAACCAAATCAATTTTATTTAAACAACCATAAATTGTGATTTTTCTAATTAAGAAAACTAAATTAATCAATTAAAACTAGATTACTCTAAAATTAATTCAAATAAATAAAGATTAAGACTTCAATATCTCTAATTATGAACTATAAATCAATTATCCAATTATCCCAATTATTATGTCTACTGAATTGTTAACAGGAATTCTCAAATGCCAAAAGTCCTTTTCCAAGTGAGCAAGTGACTTCTATTTAATCCAGATTAATCTTGATATATTCTTATGCAAAACAATTGAATTAAACTCCTTCAATTCCAATTCCTTATGTGTTACATACGGTGAACAGATATTTCTATTCAATTCACAAACCTAATTATTCACCATGCAAACAACTAAGTCACATGTTATCATGCCCAGTTCTAACCCTAGAATTCCTCTTCCAATTTCTTCTAGAGTAACAAGGTAATTACTGATCAGATAATTAGTCAATAAGCGCAAGATAAGATAAACAATTCACCTTGACATAAATAATTGGAATAAATCAAATAATTAATTCATAGACATAAAAGGTTCAACTGTAATCTTAATAAAAGAGTTAGTTCATAATTAATGAATTGAAACCAATAATCCACAACTGAATAGACATTAAAGATAAAAGAATGATAAGAGAAAAGAATAGAATCTGTTATCAGCAAATCTGATGCTCCCTTCTTGCTCTTGCTCTTGATCTTCAGTGTTCTTCAATTTGCTTCAATCTCCAATGCCTAATTAAGAACTAGGGTTTATATTCTAATCTAATGAAGTATTTAATCTAGTCTAATCTATATAATCTCCCCCTTATTTTATGCCTTACATCATGTATTTATAGGTTACAAGTCCAATTTTTAGCTTAGGAACAAATCCAATCCAATTTGGAGTCAAAAAGGTGTCAAAATTCGCCCAAAAACTCGGCCAGGCCACACCAACCTCTTCCCCCAGCGCCCCAGCGCTGGGTACGACGCTCAAACACTGCTCCCCAGCACCCCGGCACTGGGTATAGGCCAAAAATGGGCGCCCCGGCGCTGCCACATGTTCTGACATTTTCTACTCCGACGTCCTTTGGGAAAATGGCCATAATTTCATCGTCCGAACTCCGATTTTGATGATTCAAGATGATCCGGAAAGAAGACAAGTATATCTACAACTTTCATTCTTTAAGTTTTTCGAAATAAGGTCCGGAGCAATACTCAAATTGGCTCTGAAGTGACTGCTATGTAAATAGCAAGCCGAAAACGCAAATCTAGCCACCCCAAACGTTGATCCAAGTAACTTTTGTCCCAATTCCTACAGAACAACGTAAAACATGCATGAATAGACATAAATACTTAAAATAAACCAAAAGATTAAGCTCAAACGCACTCAATTATGATTGTAAAACTCACTCATCAACTATCCCATAACAATTTTCATCAAATATTTATTTAATACCATAAATATTCATTTTATTCCATAAATTTTCCAACTAAAATATTTAATGTACTTAATAAATATTTTACTCGTATTATACTAACATTTACATTTTCATGCAATATATTACCTTCTCACTTTATTAAATTCATTATACTTGTATTAATTCACTATTTTAATTAAGTGAATTATTCACACTATTTATGAAACTTAACTCATAATAATTTCCATTGCCCACAAGGCATAACAATTAAAATTATATTATCTTATAATATAATTTCAACTTAATTAAATTAACTAATATTATTTAATTTCTTTAATAGTTTAATTAACTATTAAATCTCATTTTCTCCAACATATGAATATATAATTCTCTTCACACCAAATTACATAATTCAAAATATATACACCTCATAATAAAAATTTTAATTATTAAATTCTTATTTTAATAACTTATGAAAATTCGGCTTGTCACAGCCAACTTGGCCTTTGGCGGGATAATCTCCTAACAAATGAAATAAAGGATAGCATATTTAATTTTCAAGTTCAAAAGGGCGTAAATGCGATGAACGAGCCCGTTTATGTGAAGATGTAGTAAACACTCTGTTGCATACTATCATGCGCCATTTTGTGGTAACAACCAATTGATAGTATCAAGAACTTATGAGCAATTGAGCAACTTAAAGTGCAAATCGCTCTCTGAATTTAAATTCTAACGGGATACGTTCTTCTCTAAAAAATTTAATAGAGGAGACTGCAACAGCGATTACTGGAAAGAAAAATTCATAGAAGTTTTACCTGTTTTGCTCTCTCAAAAAGTTAAAATAAGGTTGAAGAATAAAAATGGAGTAATTCCCTGGGATGAATATACCTGTGGAGAATTAGCTTCAGAAGTCATTGCTGAAGGTGCGGATCTGTGTAATATTTTGATGATCCAGAAATAAATTGCAGAATAAAGAGCTAGACGAAAGCATGCTCTAGGAGATTTCTATGAGCAGTATGGGCTTGCTGAAATTCCTAAGGATAAGCGTAAAAGAAAGAGTGCAAAAGAATCTTCTAGCTATAAGGAAAACAAGAGATCTAAAAGGAGAGATCATCATAAAAGGTCTAAACATCAGACCAAGGAAAACCAAGCCAAAAAGCGTAAGTCATCTAAAAGAAAGGTAACTAGTTTGAAACCTCCAACTTGTTATAAATGTGGCAAGATAGGTCATAAAAGTCCTGAATGCACTACAAAAAAGAAGATTAACCAACTGGTTAAGGATGAAGGGCTAAAGAAGAAACTTCTAGTAGTTTTTATAAACTCTGATGAGGAAGAATACTCTTCTTCCAGTTCAAGTACTAGAAGTAGCTGTGCTAACTCAGACAATTCCTATACTGGAGAAAACGAAGTATCATGTGATGAGTTAGATTATTGCCAATGTGTTGAAAGAGAAACCTGTTTGTATGCCTTAAATGGACTTTCTATTAATGTGTTATCTAAAGAAGATAGTCTCATCTTAGATATCATTGATCAATTGGAAGACTCTGTCAAAAAGAGGCAAATGATAGAGAAGTATATCAAGCTTACTAAAAGTAAGAAAAAGTCTTCTGATGAGGATGACATAAGGTTTGACCCAAGCCAGTATTCGTTACATAAGATTTTTGATAAAGTTAATGATCGCCATAAGGAGCCTACTCTGTAAGACCCCAACTTATTAATGAATAAAATCAAATTTTCTCTAAATATTATTGTGAATAATAAGGGGTTAATTTGATATAATACTTTGGTTGTGGGTGAAATGTGCAAATTTTGCAAAATAAGCAAGTAGTTATAAAATATTCATTTTGTCGGGGAATATTCGTTTGGTCGTGGAATATTCTTGCTGTCGGGGAATATTCGTACGACGGCGCAGCCTTGTGTGGGCCCCATAACGGAAAGCGATTGGATGAAGAAAACGACAAGTATAAATTGTTTATAAATAACGGCGTAGTTGTTACCGTTAATACTGTTGGAATACCCGGTGGTTAAAATACAGTAGCACACGTTATTGCACCAATTATTGATTCTTACGTAAGAAGACACTACTCAATAATTGTTACAGTAGTTATTATTCAATATTTTATTTTATTGATTCAATAATTGCTGCGTTGATATTTTATATTATTGTTGTTTTAATAATTGTTGATGCACAGTATTTTCTATTATCAGATCAATAATTCATATTATTTGAATAATATTATTAGATAACATTATTGGAAATGTCTAGAAAGTTCTGTCTAAGGAGAGGTTTGGTCATCTAATTGCGCGCCAGTAAGGAGAAATCCTTATTGGAAAGCCCCCTCTTCCCTGGGAACGGCCTGATTGTCATAAATGTGATTCTGTAATATTATTTGTGAATAATTAATTATTGATTCATATGATAAGGAAATATTTATATTATGTGGATATAAATGAGGGATATATTTTTGTGGTTAAAAATGAAGGAGTTAATGTTGAGGTTTTTATCAGTATTTTTGTCGGAATGGAGGTATTAAAAATCAGGGTTTTTGAGATATTTTGCGGGGGTTATAATTTTTAATCCGACCGTTGGATCGTGGTAATTTTTGGATATATTATACATATATAAGTTGAGTATATGTCCACAAATTTTGAACCGTTAAAAATGAACGTATGATTTGTTATGAATTTTAAGAGGTGGCTGATTCGGAAATCAGGTTATAAATCATTTTTGGTGGAAAATTCTAGAATTGGTGGGCCCCACTTGTGGTTGGTGAAGAAATGTGCTGAATTATATTTCAAATGTGGTGGGTGAGAATAGTAACAGGTAAAGCCATCAGGTTGCAGGTCAAGCCTACTAAAATTTTCCTATAAATAGAGGGCTAAGTTAGAATTGAAAATCACACTAGAAACAAGTTTTCTCTCTTTCTCTATCTAGATTATTGAGTGTATTTTGTGAGTATTTAGATACTTTGAGAGTTTCTATTCATCAGAGCAAGTTTCTTTCAGCCTTATACCGGTATTCCTACCAGAAGTACTGATATCTTGAGGTAAGGGATATTATTTTCTTCTTAATGATATTATTTTCTTCAATATCATTATGCTGAAATATTGATATGAGTTTTTATCAAATTTGAAACTTTTTGTGTCGGGGTTACTATTCACGTATACGGCACTATTCACGTATACGGTACTATTCACGAATACGACACTATTCACCGAAAAATAAAATTTTCCCTTTTTGTCTAAGATGTCTATTATGGTTACTATCTTTGATTATATCCATGTTTTGATCTTTATTTTTGAATTCTGCTTCACAATTGATTATTATGAAGTATTATTGATCTTGGATAAACTGTTATACGAATCCCTACTATTTGTCCTTCTGTCTCACTGGATTCGTTCTATTTAAGATATTTTTCATCATCCTCAGTCCTAAATGATGATATTACTGAATATCGTTGGCCTTTAGTGCAAAGATGTATGATTACTTGATGAATATCTTTGGCATGTAGTGCAAAGATGAACAGGTGTTGAGATGAACATGACCGACTGGTGATACAAATGAATATCTTTGGCCTGTAGTGCAAAGATGAATATTTAGTTAAAGATGAATATTAATCGATGTTACAGGGATAAAATATTGATGATGGACTTTTAAATCTTAGAAGATAGTAGAATTCATTCTCTACTTGACTCTTCTAATGGTTTGCTGTTTCCGCTGCAGTTGTTGATCTAAAACTTGTTGTCGATTATATTCGATCAGATTTTTTCCTGTTGAAGACTAACGATAATTTGATGTATATTATCTTAGTCATAATATTCTTTACTGGGCTAGTTGAGCTCACCCTTTTCCTTTTTGTTCCATTTTTCTTCTCAGGAGGTGAGAACATAGCAGGATCTAGTCGGGGTATGGAGTGATGGTTCTAGAAAGATATTTTAGCAGTCCTCACTATTTCTGTAAAATAGTGTTTGAATAATTATAATGAGGATTTATTTGAGTGTGGATATTGTCCAGAAGACAATATTTGTATTTAAACTCATAGTATGTGTTGTCGTATTTTGCATGACAATTGTATTAATGAAGTTGTAGTTTGCTTTCTGTACCATGTATTTGGCGACTCAGAATGGGTGTTGTATACCTATTTTGGGGGCGTCACAGTTGGTATCAGAGCTTAGTGATATGATCCCTGGCTGAGATGTGAGACAAGAACTAGGAGGGGAGAGACGGGGAATTCCTTCGCTAGTATGACCTGACTAAGTTTATTTAGTGTTTATTTGGTCGGTCAGAGTATAGGGATAGTATATGACATGACTATTAACCCTTGTTTTATGACAGTATTTAAGAATGGCAGCTGAGAACGTTAATAATGGAGTAAATCAGACCGTGGAGACACCTTTGATCACCACCCAGGGGAACGTGCAACAGTAAGGCAATATTCCTCCTGTAAACAACGTTACCGAGCAAACGATGAATGATGGAATGTTTAGGAGCTTTGTGCAGTTCATGCAAAATCAGACGAGGGAGACTCGTGTGCAGAATATGGGTGGAAATGATAACAACGTGCGGTTTGTCACAGCTAAGCAGTTCAAAGAATTGGGACCACCAGAATTTAAGGGAAAGCCGGATCCGATCATGGCGGAAACGTGGGTCAAGCAAATTACCAAGATATTCGATGTCTTGGGATGCACGGAGGAACAGAAGGTTCCATTCGCCACCTTTATGTTCCGCGGTGAGGCAGACTACTGGTGGGAGTCTGTGAAGCGTACCCAGCCTGACGCACTCAACATGTCCTGGGAAACATTTCAAAAACTGTTCAATGACAAGTACTTTCCTGAAAGTATTCGTCATATGAAGGAGGTGGAGTTTATTAGACTGGAACAAAACAACATGACGGTGTCCCAGTACGAGGCGAAGTTTGCAGAGTTATCCAGGTTTGCACCTCATTTGGTCGAAAATGAGGAACGAATGACAAGGATGTTTTTGAGAGGTCTAAAACCCGAGATTCGGCAATATCTTATCTCTCATAAATTTTCTTTATATTCAGATGTTGTAAATAGAGCTCAATTATTAGAGCGAGATAACGAGTATATGCAACCGAGGGACCACAACCAGGGTCATACCGGTGGCGGCAGTCATCGAAGCAATAAAAACCAGCAGGAAGGAAAATATTCGGACAAAAGCGATAACCACTCTGGTGGTAATCGTGGTCGTGATAATAGAAGGAGTGAGTCGGGAGGAGATTTTAAGAAGAGAAGGTACAACAATGATAACGTGAAGACGTCAGCACAAACATCAACTGTTTCTAGGGGAGGAGAACGACCACCGGTAGTATGTTACAAATGTGGGAAAGAGGGACATATCAGCCCAAACTGCCCACAATAATCCAAGGTATGTTATAACTGTGAAAAGGAGGGTCATATAGCTCGAGAGTGTTCTGTAGCAAAACCAAGTTCAGCGGGGATGGTGACTCCAAAAGTTGTCCCGGATAAGTCGAAATCAGCGGTTCCTGGAAGGGCGTTTGTCGTGACTGGCCAAAATGCGAGAAACCCGAACGAGGTGATCACGGGTAAGCTAATCTTGAATTCTTACGAAGTTTATACTTTACTAGATACCAGTTCTACCCATTCTTTTATCTCTCCTGCTTGTGCTCAACGTTTAAACTTGACTCCGGAGAAATTGGACTTTAACTTATCTATTGAAACTCCGTTGGGTGAAACCTTCGTTACATCTACAGTTTATAAATCTTGCATGATCCAAGTTGGCACTATCACATTACCTGTTGATCTTATCTCTTTAAAGATACTTGCTTTTGATGTGATTTTAGGAATTGATTGGTTAACCACTCATCATGCTAAAATTGATTGTTTTCGTAAGGTTATTAGTTTTCATATTCCTAAGCAACCTGCTATTCGAATTCAAGCAACCAAACCACTAAAGTCAATTATTGTCATATCAAGCCATAAAGCCATTCGTTTATTGAAAAACGGATGTCAAGCTTTCTTAGCCCATGTTATGGATTTGAACAAAGACAAGTCAGATTTGAATAATATTTCTATTGTTAGAGAATTTCTCGATGTATTTCTTGAAAAATTTCCTGGCCTACTCCCAGAGCGTGATATTGAATTTTGTATCGACTTTGAACCCGGTAAAAAACCCATTTCTAAAATCTCATATCGAATGGCTCCTATTGAACTTCAGGAGTTAAAAATCCAACTGTAGAAGTTTATACCCGAGCCTATATCTGGTGACTTCCTTTGCGGAATGCACTGAAGCCAAACTCTCCGTAGGGGATGCCATATTCGTGTGGTAGTAAACTGATAGGTGTCATTGTGATGTGCTATCCAAGATTGGGATATGAGTCACAGTTGAGAGCAACCTAAGTCAGTAATCGAAGTACGTAGCTTTCTGGGCTTAGCTGGTTATTATCGGAGATTTGTGGAAGGATTTTCTCGAATCGCTACTCCGTTAACTCAGCTGACTCGGAAAGATACAAAATTCGTATGGAGTGAGGAATGCGAGAAGAGTTTCCAAGAACTCAAGAGGAGACTCATTTCGGCACCTGTTTTAACAATACCATCTGGTTCGGATGGATTTGTTATCTACAGCGATGCTTCAGGCAAAGGGTTAGGATGTATTCTCATGCAACATGGGAAAGTCATAGCCTATGCCTCGCGACAACTCAAAGAATATGAGAGGAATTATCCCACTCATGATTTGAAGTTGGCAGTAGTCATTTCGCGTTGAAGATTTGGAGACACTCCCTGTATGGGGAGAAAGTGGAGATCTATACAGATCATAAAAGCCTCAAATATTTCTTCACCCAAAAGGAACTCAACATGCGGCAGCGACGTTGGCTCGAGCTGTTGAAAGATTACGATCATACCATCCAATATCATCCTGGAAAAGCGAACGTAGTAGCTGACGCATTGAGTAGAAGATCATACGCGGGTACGAGTGCAATATTGTTAACACAAAGGCCCATTTTGTATGACTTTCAATGGATGGAGATAGAGATGAAGGCTCTAAGTACCCACATGATGATATCAAATATACGAGTAGAACCGACTTTAATCGATAAAGTTAAAGCTGCTCAAGCTACGGACATAGAGCTGATGCGTATGAAGAAGAAAGTGCAAGAAGGTGCTATTCCAGAAGCAAGAATCGATGAAGAAGGAATACTTCGAGTCAACTCCAGACTTTGTGTTCCTAACGATTTTGACTTGAAGCATAGAATAATGATGGAGGCACACAACACAAAGTTTGCAATCCATCCTGGGAGTACCAAAATGTATCACGATCTTCGACATAAATTTTGGTGGAGCAATATAAAAAGAGAGATTGCGGAGTTTATCTCGAGATGTTTAACTTGTCAACGTGTAAAAGCGGAGCATCAAGTACCAAAGGGTCCATTGCAACCACTTGAGATTCCAAAATGGAAGTGGGAACACATTACTATGGATTTTGTTACGGGTCTTCCCAAGGTTTCTCAAGGTATAGATGCGATTTGGGTTATTGTTGATAGATTAACCAAGTCCGCTCATTTCTTGCCGATACGTGAGACTTATTCCCTTGAACGTCTTGCTAGTATGTATATGAACGAGATTGTGAGATTGTATGGTATGCCAGTATCCATAGTTTCGGATCGTGACCCAAGATTCACTTCACGATTTTGGGTTAGCTTGCAGAAAGCTATGGGCACGGATTTACGATTCAGTTCAGCATACCATCCTCAAACGGACGGACAATCAGAGAGGACTATTCAAACTCTTGAAGATCTATTAAGACTTTGTGTCCTAGATCTCAAAGGGAGTTGGGATAAGTACCTACCATTGGTGGAATTCTCCTACAACAACAGTTATCAGGCGAGCATAGGTGTGGCTCCATTCGAGGCGTTGTATGGAAGAAAATGTCGTTCTCCAGTATGCTGGGACGAGGTGGGTGAAGCAACATTGTTGGGACCAGAGTTGGTACACACTACTACAGAGAAGATCCAAACGATTCGACAACGTATACAAACGGCACAGGATCGACAAAAGAGTTATGCGGATCTTCATCGGAAGGACGTGGAATTTAATATTAGGGATCATGTATTGTTACATGTTGCACCATGGAAGGGAGTTACACGATTTGAGAAGAGAGGAAAGCTCAATCCAAGATTTGTTGGTCCATTTGAGATTCTTGAGCGAATAGGAAATGTGGCATATAGACTCGCATTACCTCTAAGCATGTCTCGTGTTCATAATGTTTTTCACATATCTATGATTCGTAAATATGTTAAAGACCCGAACCACATTATTGAGTTAGAACCAGACGAGATAGCTGAAGATTTAACGTACGAGGAGGTACCTGTTAAGATCTTGGATAGGAAAGAGCATGTCCTACGCACGAAGGTTATACCACAAGTTAAGGTTTTGTGGAGAAACCATGCTATTGAAGAAATGACCTGGGAGTTGGAATCAGAAATGAAAGCGAGGTATCCTCACCTTTTCGAAATATCAGGTACGTACGTCAATTTCGAGGACGAAATTTCATAAGGAGGGGAGGTTGTAAGACCCCAACTTATTAATGAATAAAATCAAATTTTCTCTAAATATTATTGTGAATAATAAGGGGTTAATTTGATATAATACTTTGGTTGTGGGTGAAATGTGCAAATTTTGCAAAATAAGCAAGTAGTTATAAAATATTCATTTTGTCGGGGAATATTCGTTTGGTCGTGGAATATTCTTGCTGTCGGGGAATATTCGTACGACGGCGCAGCCTTGTGTGGGCCCTATAACGGAAAACGATTAGATGAAGAAAACGACAAGTATAAGTTGTTTATAAATAACGGCGTAGTTGTTACCGTTAATACTGTTAGAATACCCGGTGGTTAAAATACAGTAGCACACGATATTGCACCAATTATTGATTCTTACGTAAGAAGATACTACTCAATAATTGTTACATTAGTTATTATTCAATATTTTATTTTATTGATTCAATAATTGTTGCGTTGATATTTTATATTATTGTTGTTTTAATAATTGTTGATGCACAGTATTTTCCATTATCAGATCAATAATTCATATTATTTGAATAATATTATTAGATAACATTATTGGCAATGTCTAGAAAGTTCTGTCTAAGGAGAGGTTTGGTCATCTAATTGCGCGCCAGTAAGGAGAAATCCTTATTGGAAAGCCCCCTCTTTCCTGGGAACGGCCTGGTTGTCATAAATGTGATTCTGTAATATTATTTGTGAATAATTAATTATTGATTCATATAATAAGGAAATATTTATATTATGTGGATATAAATGAGGGATATATTTTTGTGGTTAAAAATGAAGGAGTTAATGTTGAGGTTTTTATCAGTATTTTTGTCGGAATGGAGGTATTAAAAATCAGGGTTTTTGAGATATTTTGCGGGGGTTATAATTTTTAATCCGACCGTTGGATCGTGGTAATTTTTGGATATATTATACATATATAAGTTGAGTATATGTCCACAAATTTTGAACCGTTAAAAATGAACGTATGATTTGTTATGAATTTTAAGAGGTGGCTGATTCGGAAATCAGGTTATAAATCATTTTTGGTGGAAAATTCTAGAATTGGTGGGCCCCACTTGTGGTTGGTGAAGAAATGTACTGAATTATATTTCAAATGTGGTGGGTGAGAATAGTAGCAAGTAAAGCCATCAGGTTGCAGGTCAAGCCTACTAAAATTTTCCTATAAATAGATGGCTAAGTTAGAATTGAAAATCACACCAGAAACAAGTTTTCTCTCTTTCTCTATCTAGATTATTGAGTGTATTTTGTGAGTATTTAGATACTTTGAGAGTTTCTATTCATCAGAGCAAGTTTTTTTCAGCCTTATACCGGTATTCCTACCAGAAGTACTGATATCTTGAGGTAAGGGATATTATTTTCTTCTTAATAATATTATTTTCTTCAATATCATTATGCTGAAATATTGATATGAGTTTTTATCAAATTTGAAACTTTTTGTGTCGGGGTTACTATTCACGTATACGGCACTATTCACGTATACGGTACTATTCACGAATACGACACTATTCACCGAAAAATAAAATTTTTCCTTTTTGTCCAAGATGTCTATTATGGTTACTATCTTTGATTATATCCATGTTTTGATCTTTATTTTTGAATTCTGCTTCACAATTGATTATTATGAAGTATTATTGATCTTGGATAAACTGTTATACGAATCCCTACTATTTGTCCTTCTGTCTCACTGGATTCGTTCTCTTTAAGATATTTTTTATCATCCTCAGTCCTAAATGATGATATTACTGAATATCTTTGGCCTTTAGTGCAAAGATGTATGATTACTTGATGAATATCTTTGGCCTGTTGTAACAACCCCAAAATAGGTTCATTCCATCCAACCTATTCTGAGTCGCCAAATACATGGTACAGAAAACAACTACAACTTTATTACAACAATTGTCGTGCAAAATACAACAACACATATGCTGTGAGTTTGGATACAAATATATACCAAATGTGACTCATGTTCCAACCGTGGACATCACCTCACAATAACACCTTACATAAAGGTATAGTCAAAAACTGTTCTAGAAATTAGAATCTTTGGGAAGTGCTCAAGGAAACCTTCGTACATGGGAGGCCACGCGTCTAGGTTATGATAGATATCATATGGCCACAGAATTATCCTTGGTTGACCCAATAGACCCCAAAGAAAAACGAGAAGATTACTATCATATTCTTCCCAATGGTGAGTCTTCTCTTGACTTATCATTATCTCCACTGTCTCTAATTGAGAATTATACTTCAAACAAACACCAAGATTATATAGGTAGTGCTCGTATATATACTCAGCAAGTGGATGAGCACATCCCTGTCTTATGATGACACGAGGTTGTATGTCGTTAGACATCTTGTATAATAGTGGCAAACCACCCTTCCAACGTTGGGTACACCTTACCCTATTGGATTCACCAAATATAACTACTAAATGAACTTTTCTATACTGCTTCGGGAGAACATCCACAGCTAGAGACCACTGTTCTATTTCCCCGTTACCCTCGCTCGACCCAGCTACACTCTTATTACCTGAAAGGAATTGTGAAGCAAAAGGGTGAGCACAACTAGCTCAGTAAAGAATATCATGACTAAAGATAATTAAATTATCAATAGCCTTCATCAACAATAAATCAGAGATTTAGAACATATGGTAAATGATAAAAATTTCAACCATAGTTGCAGCGGAACGAGCAATCCATTAGAAGAGTCAAATAGACTATAAAGTCTATTATCTTCTCCATGTTAAAAATCCACCAACAATGTTTTATCCATGTAACATCACTCAACAGTTCCTTTCCACAATCATATGAATAACTCATAATCATAATTGTGACTATAAATTTTTCTTCGCACCCAGGACGAAGAATATTTTCATCACCTGTCTTTACCTGAAACATCAAAGATCATGGTTATACCAAATCACAATTCCTGTTTATAATCATACTAACAAATTCATCTTTGCACTACGGGCCAAAGATATTCATCAACAAACCATCTTTGCACTACGGGCCAAAGATATTCAACAACAGTTCATCTTTGCACTACAGGCCAAAGATATTCAACAACAGTTCATCTTTGCACTACAGGCCAAAGATATTCATCAACAAACCATCTTTGCACTACGGGCCAAAGATATTCAACAACAATTCATATTTGCACTACAGGCCAAATATATTCATATCTCAAAGAAATATATAATCATTTCAGAATTTATATAAACAATAATTATAACCATGTTGATCAATTCACCTTTGCACTTAAGCTTAAGATATTCAATTATAAATTCAATGGTCATGATCATACCAGTCACAATTCAACTTTGCACTACAGGCCAAAGAGAACCCTAGTCATGATCATACCAATAATCTACCCATCTTTACACTCCAGTGAAAGAGAATTTCAACATCAGGGTTATAAAAATGTTATATATGATGATAAAAATAATATGATCAACATATAGTTTTAATCTCAAGAGTAATATTCGTAACTCATGAATAGTAACCCCGACACAAAAGATAGAAATTCTACAATAAAATTCATACCAATATTTCGGTATAATGATATTGAAAGAATAACATTACTTAAATTTATAAACAATTTATTTTAATTGTTTACACTTTACTAATTAATGCATTTAATCATCATAAAATGCCAACTCTTACAATTTCATCATCAATAACCAAAACCCTCATCAAAAATCTGCATATACCTCATATAGGATTCTCAAGCCATAAAATCCTATTTTTCAATTTTCTTTCTTCACAAAACATATTTAATTCATTTACTCATAACTAGACCATTTTCATGAAAAATACCAAATCAGTTCCAAAAATATTTCTTTTCTGGGATTTAGCATAATATAGTCCCATAGTGAACATATATTTTTCTCAGAATTTTTAAAAGTCATTTACTATTTTTCATATGGCCAAAATAGCCGAATATTTAGACATTTATCAAAAATTGTACTTTTGTCTAAAAATTCTGAAATTTACAGAGTATACTTCTATCATATACATGTACTCCCAATAAAAATTTCATCAATTTTGGAGTTAACCACAAGGAATTATAAGCGATTACTTTTAAAATAGTCTTTTCTCATAAAATTCATAACTCTCAATCTATACATCCAAAAATCACCATTTTTGGACACAATCAAGAAAACTCATCAAAATATCATTTCAAATTTTTCCAGAATTTTTGAAGTTCAGAAAAATTACGAAACTGAAAATCATAACAACCCTTAAAATCCCTTACTATCCCTTACTATCCCTTACCTCAAAAGAGCAGTACTTCTGACTGGATATCGGATATGATGCTGAAGGAAACTTGCACTGATGAATAGCAACTCACCAAGTATCTAAAAACTCACAAAATATGCTTCATAATATAGAGAGAGAAAGAGAGAAAGCTTATGTTTCTGGTGTGATTTTCAATTCTAACTTAGCCCTCTATTTATAGGAAAATTTTGGTAGGTTTGACCTGCAACCTGATGGCTTTACCTGCTACTATTCCCACCCACCACATTTGAAATATAATTCAGCACATTTCTTCACCAACCACAAGTGGGGCCCACCAATTCTAGAATTTTCCATCAAAATGATAAACTCCGAAAATTCAACAATTTCTAAACCAGTCATCTCGTAAAATTCATAATAAATCATACGTTCATTTTTTAACGGTTCAAAATTTGTGAGCATATACTCAACTTATATATGTATAACATATCCAAAAATTACCACGATCCAACGGTCGGATTAAAAATTATAACCCCCGCAAAATATCTCAAAAACCCTGATTTTTAATACCTCCATTCCGACAAAAATACTGATAAAAACCTCAACATTAACTCCTTCATTTTTAACCACAAAAATATATCCCTCATTTATATCCACATAAAATAAATATTTTATTATCATATGAATCAATAATTAATTATTCACAAATAATATTACAGAATCACATTTATGACAACCAGGCCGTTCCCAGGAAAGAGGGGGCTTTCCAATAAGGATTTCTCCTTACTGGCGCGCAATTAGATGACCAAACCTCTCCTTAGACAGAACTTTCTAGACATTGCCAATAATGTTATCTAATAATATTATTCAAATAATATGAATTATTGATCTGATAAAGGAAAATACTGTGCAGCAACAATTATTGAACAACAATAATATAAAATTTCAACGTAGCAATTATTGAATCAATAAAATAAAATATTGAACAGTAATTACTGTAACAATTATTGAGTAGTGCCTTCTTACGTAAGAATCAATAATTTTAAAAATACTGTGCAATACCGTGTGCTACTGTGCAATAACGCGTATTACTGTATTTTAACCACCGGGTATTCCAACAGTGTTAACGGTAACAACTACGTCGTTATTTGTAAAAACTCAAATTTGTCGTTTTCTTCACCCGACAGTTATTCGTTATGGGGCCCACAAATAGCTGCGCCGTCGTACGAATATTCCCCGACAGAAAAAATATTCCACGACCAAACGAATATTCCCCGACAACAATGATTATTTTATAACCACTTGTGTATTTTGAAAAAAATCATATATCACCCTTAACTTTAAACTTTTTATCAATTTAACCATTTACTGAATTGTAATTATAAGAAAAATTGAATACTTTTATTTCATAAAATTCGGGGTCTTACAATCTCCCCTCCTTATGAAATTTCGTCCCCGAAATTTACGTACCTGGTATTTCAAAGAGTTGAGAATACCTTCCTTTCATTTCAATTTCCATCTTCTCTGTCATCATAATTTCTCCATTGCTCATCTCCTGTATTTCAAATAACATTCTAGAATACAGCTTCAAAATAAGTGTTAATTTAACAAATTAACATATCACATAATATCCCGATATTATGACTGACCAACAAATAAGCTTAGGTAGGACACACTAGCGAAGGATTTACTCATCTCTCCCCTCCTAGTTGTATTCCCCGATCTCCGCCAGAAACCATATCCCTAAGCTCTGATACCACCTGTGACATTGGACACCATCATGTGTCAGCACCTCACAAAGGTACCTATCAGCTTGCCACCGCAGAACGGCGTCCCCTACGGAGAGTCTGGCTTCGGTGCATTCCTCATCAACAGGATGTCACCAGATAGAGGCTCGGGGCTCTTTACTTATAGCTCTGATACCACATGTAACAACCCCAAAATAGGTTCATTCCATCCAACCTATTCTGAGTCGCCAAATACATGGTACAGAAAACAACTACAACTTTATTACAACAATTGTCGTGCAAAATACAACAACACATATGCTGTGAGTTTGGATACAAATATATACCAAATGTGACTCATGTTCCAACCGTGGACATCACCTCACAATAACACCTTACATAAAGGTATAGTCAAAAACTGTTCTAGAAATTAGAATCTTTGGGAAGTGCTCAAGGAAACCTTCGTACATGGGAGGCCACGCGTCTAGGTTATGATAGATATCATATGGCCACAGAATTATCCTTGGTTGACCCAATAGACCCCAAAGAAAAACGAGAAGATTACTATCATATTCTTCCCAATGGTGAGTCTTCTCTTGACTTATCATTATCTCCACTGTCTCTAATTGAGAATTATACTTCAAACAAACACCAAGATTATATAGGTAGTGCTCGTATATATACTCAGCAAGTGGATGAGCACATCCCTGTCTTATGATGACACGAGGTTGTATGTCGTTAGACATCTTGTATGATAGTGGCAAACCACCCTTCCAACGTTGGGTACACCTTACCCTATTGGATTCACCAAATATAACTACTAAATGAACTTTTCTATACTGCTTCGGGAGAACATCCACAGCTAGAGACCACCGTTCTATTTCCCCGTTACCCTCGCTCGACCCAGCTACACTCTTATTACCTGAAAGGAATTGTGAAGCAAAAGGGTGAGCACAACTAGCTCAGTAAAGAATATCATGACTAAAGATAATTAAATTATCAATAGCCTTCATCAACAATAAATCAGAGATTTAGAACATATGGTAAATGATAAAAATTTCAACCATAGTTGCAGCGGAACGAGCAATCCATTAGAAGAGTCAAATAGACTATAAAGTCTATTATCTTCTCCATGTTAAAAATCCACCAACAATGTTTTATCCATGTAACATCACTCAACAGTTCCTTTCCACAATCATATGAATAACTCATAATCATAATTGTGACTATAAATTTTTCTTCGCACCCAGGACGAAGAATATTTTCATCACCTGTCTTTACCTGAAACATCAAAGATCATGGTTATACCAAATCACAATTCCTGTTTATAATCATACTAACAAATTCATCTTTGCACTACGGGCCAAAGATATTCATCAACAAACCATCTTTGCACTACGGGCCAAAGATATTCAACAACAGTTCATCTTTGCACTACAGGCCAAAGATATTCAACAACAGTTCATCTTTGCACTACAGGCCAAAGATATTCATCAACAAACCATCTTTGCACTACGGGCCAAAGATATTCATCAACAATTCATATTTGCACTACAGGCCAAATATATTCATATCTCAAAGAAATATATAATCATTTCAGAATTTATATAAACAATAATTATAACCATGTTGATCAATTCACCTTTGCACTTAAGCTTAAGATATTCAATTATAAATTCAATGGTCATGATCATACCAGTCACAATTCAACTTTGCACTACAGGCCAAAGAGAACCCTAGTCATGATCATACCAATAATCTACCCATCTTTACACTCCAGTGAAAGAGAATTTCAACATCAGGGTTATAAAAATGTTATATATGATGATAAAAATAATATGATCAACATATAGTTTTAATCTCAAGAGTAATATTCGTAACTCATGAATAGTAACCCCGACACAAAAGATAGAAATTCTACAATAAAATTCATACCAATATTTCGGTATAATGATATTGAAAGAATAACATTACTTAAATTTATAAACAATTTATTTTAATTGTTTACACTTTACTAATTAATGCATTTAATCATCATAAAATGCCAACTCTTACAATTTCATCATCAATAACCAAAACCCTCATCAAAAATCTGCATATACCTCATATAGGATTCTCAAGCCATAAAATCCTATTTTTCAATTTTCTTTCTTCACAAAACATATTTAATTCATTTACTCATAACTAGACCATTTTCATGAAAAATACCAAATCAGTTCCAAAAATATTTCTTTTCTGGGATTTAGCATAATATAGTCCCATAGTGAACATATATTTTTCTCAGAATTTTTAAAAGTCATTTACTATTTTTCATATGGCCAAAATAGCCGAATATTTAGACATTTATCAAAAATTGTACTTTTGTCTAAAAATTCTGAAATTTACAGAGTATACTTCTATCATATACATGTACTCCCAATAAAAATTTCATCAATTTTGGAGTTAACCACAAGGAATTATAAGCGATTACTTTTAAAATAGTCTTTTCTCATAAAATTCATAACTCTCAATCTATACATCCAAAAATCACCATTTTTGGACACAATCAAGAAAACTCATCAAAATATCATTTCAAATTTTTCCAGAATTTTTGAAGTTCAGAAAAATTACGAAACTGAAAATCATAACAACCCTTAAAATCCCTTACTATCCCTTACTATCCCTTACCTCAAAAGAGCAGTACTTCTGACTGGATATCGGATATGATGCTGAAGGAAACTTGCACTGATGAATAGCAACTCACCAAGTATCTAAAAACTCACAAAATATGCTTCATAATATAGAGAGAGAAAGAGAGAAAGCTTATGTTTCTGGTGTGATTTTCAATTCTAACTTAGCCCTCTATTTATAGGAAAATTTTGGTAGGTTTGACCTGCAACCTGATGGCTTTACCTGCTACTATTCCCACCCACCACATTTGAAATATAATTCAGCACATTTCTTCACCAACCACAAGTGGGGCCCACCAATTCTAGAATTTTCCACCAAAATGATAAACTCCGAAAATTCAACAATTTCTGAACCAGTCATCTCGTAAAATTCATAATAAATCATACGTTCATTTTTAACGGTTCAAAATTTGTGGCATATACTCAACTTATATATGTATAACATATCCAAAAATTACCACGATCCAACGGTCGGATTAAAAATTATAACCCCCGCAAAATATCTCAAAAACCCTGATTTTTAATACCTCCATTCCGACAAAAATACTGATAAAAACCTCAACATTAACTCCTTCATTTTTTAACCACAAAAATATATCCCTCATTTATATCCACATAAAATAAATATTTTCTTATCATATGAATCAATAATTAATTATTCACAAATAATATTACAGAATCACATTTATGACAACCAGGCCGTTCCCAGGAAAGAGGGGGCTTTCCAATAAGGATTTCTCCTTACTGGCGCGCAATTAGATGACCAAACCTCTCCTTAGACAGAACTTTCTAGACATTGCCAATAATGTTATCTAATAATATTATTCAAATAATATGAATTATTGATCTGATAAAGGAAAATACTGTGCAGCAACAATTATTGAACAACAATAATATAAAATTTCAACGTAGCAATTATTGAATCAATAAAATAAAATATTGAACAGTAATTACTGTAACAATTATTGAGTAGTGCCTTCTTACGTAAGAATCAATAATTTCAAAAATACTGTGCAATACCGTGTGCTACTGTGCAATAACGCGTATTACTGTATTTTAACCACCGGGTATTCCAACAGTGTTAACGGTAACAACTACGCCGTTATTTGTAAAAACTCAAATTTGTCGTTTTCTTCACCCGACAGTTATTCGTTATGGGGCCCACAAATAGCTGCGCCGTCGTACGAATATTCCCCGACAGAAAAAATATTCCACGACCAAACGAATATTCCCCGACAACAATGATTATTTTATAACCACTTGTGTATTTTGAAAAAAATCATATATCACCCTTAACTTTAAACTTTTTATCAATTTAACCATTTACTGAATTGTAATTATAAGAAAAATTGAATACTTTTATTTCATAAAATTCGGGGTCTTACAATCTCCCCTCCTTATGAAATTTCGTCCCCGAAATTTACGTACCTGGTATTTCAAAGAGTTGAGAATACCTTCCTTTCATTTCAATTTCCATCTTCTCTGTCATCATAATTTCTCCATTGCTCATCTCCTGTATTTCAAATAACATTCTAGAATACAGCTTCAAAATAAGTGTTAATTTAACAAATTAACATATCACATAATATCCCGATATTATGACTGACCAACAAATAAGCTTAGGTAGGACACACTAGCGAAGGATTTACTCATCTCTCCCCTCCTAGTTGTATTCCCCGATCTCCGCCAGAAATCATATCCCTAAGCTCTGATACCACCTGTGACATTGGACACCATCATGTGTCAGCACCTCACAAAGGTACCTATCAGCTTGCCACCGCAGAACGGCGTCCCCTACGGAGAGTCTGGCTTCGGTGCATTCCTCATCAACAGGATGTCACCAGATAGAGGCTCGGGGCTCTTTACTTATAGCTCTGATACCACATGTAACAACCCCAAAATAGGTTCATTCCATCCAACCTATTCTGAGTCGCCAAATACATGGTACAGAAAACAACTACAACTTTATTACAACAATTGTCGTGCAAAATACAACAACACATATGCTGTGAGTTTGGATACAAATATATACCAAATGTGACTCATGTTCCAACCGTGGACATCACCTCACAATAACACCTTACATAAAGGTATAGTCAAAAACTGTTCTAGAAATTAGAATCTTTGGGAAGTGCTCAAGGAAACCTTCGTACATGGGAGGCCACGCGTCTAGGTTATGATAGATATCATATGGCCACAGAATTATCCTTGGTTGACCCAATAGACCCCAAAGAAAAACGAGAAGATTACTATCATATTCTTCCCAATGGTGAGTCTTCTCTTGACTTATCATTATCTCCACTGTCTCTAATTGAGAATTATACTTCAAACAAACACCAAGATTATATAGGTAGTGCTCGTATATATACTCAGCAAGTGGATGAGCACATCCCTGTCTTATGATGACACGAGGTTGTATGTCGTTAGACATCTTGTATGATAGTGGCAAACCACCCTTCCAACGTTGGGTACACCTTACCCTATTGGATTCACCAAATATAACTACTAAATGAACTTTTCTATACTGCTTCGGGAGAACATCCACAGCTAGAGACCACTGTTCTATTTCCCCGTTACCCTCGCTCGACCCAGCTACACTCTTATTACCTGAAAGGAATTGTGAAGCAAAAGGGTGAGCACAACTAGCTCAGTAAAGAATATCATGACTAAAGATAATTAAATTATCAATAGCCTTCATCAACAATAAATCAGAGATTTAGAACATATGGTAAATGATAAAAATTTCAACCATAGTTGCAGCGGAATGAGCAATCCATTAGAAGAGTCAAATAGACTATAAAGTCTATTATCTTCTCCATGTTAAAAATCCACCAACAATGTTTTATCCATGTAACATCACTCAACAGTTCCTTTCCACAATCATATGAATAACTCATAATCATAATTGTGACTATAAATTTTTCTTCGCACCCAGGACGAAGAATATTTTCATCACCTGTCTTTACCTGAAACATCAAAGATCATGGTTATACCAAATCACAATTCCTGTTTATAATCATACTAACAAATTCATCTTTGCACTACGGGCCAAAGATATTCATCAACAAACCATCTTTGCACTACGGGCCAAAGATATTCAACAACAGTTCATCTTTGCACTACAGGCCAAAGATATTCAACAACAGTTCATCTTTGCACTACAGGCCAAAGATATTCATCAACAAACCATCTTTGCACTACGGGCCAAAGATATTCATCAACGAACCATCATTGCACTACAGGCCAAATATATTCATATCTCAAAGAAATATATAATCATTTCAGAATTTATATAAACAATAATTATAACCATGTTGATCAATTCACCTTTGCACTTAAGCTTAAGATATTCAATTATAAATTCAATGGTCATGATCATACCAGTCACAATTCAACTTTGCACTACAGGCCAAAGAGAACCCTAGTCATGATCATACCAATAATCTACCCATCTTTACACTCCAGTGAAAGAGAATTTCAACATCAGGGTTATAAAAATGTTATATATGATGATAAAAATAATATGATCAACATATAGTTTTAATCTCAAGAGTAATATTCGTAACTCATGAATAGTAACCCCGACACAAAAGATAGAAATTCTACAATAAAATTCATACCAATATTTCGGTATAATGATATTGAAAGAATAACATTACTTAAATTTATAAACAATTTATTTTAATTGTTTACACTTTACTAATTAATGCATTTAATCATCATAAAATGCCAACTCTTACAATTTCATCATCAATAACCAAAACCCTCATCAAAAATCTGCATATACCTCATATAGGATTCTCAAGCCATAAAATCCTATTTTTCAATTTTCTTTCTTCACAAAACATATTTAATTCATTTACTCATAACTAGACCATTTTCATGAAAAATACCAAATCAGTTCCAAAAATATTTCTTTTCTGGGATTTAGCATAATATAGTCCCATAGTGAACATATATTTTTCTCAGAATTTTTAAAAGTCATTTACTATTTTTCATATGGCCAAAATAGCCGAATATTTAGACATTTATCAAAAATTGTACTTTTGTCTAAAAATTCTGAAATTTACAGAGTATACTTCTATCATATACATGTACTCCCAATAAAAATTTCATCAATTTTGGAGTTAACCACAAGGAATTATAAGCGGTTACTTTTAAAATAGTCTTTTCTCATAAAATTCATAACTCTCAATCTATACATCCAAAAATCACCATTTTTGGACACAATCAAGAAAACTCATCAAAATATCATTTCAAATTTTTCCAGAATTTTTGAAGTTCAGAAAAATTACGAAACTGAAAATCATAACAACCCTTAAAATCCCTTACTATCCCTTACTATCCCTTACCTCAAAAGAGCAGTACTTCTGACTGGATATCGGATATGATGCTGAAGGAAACTTGCACTGATGAATAGCAACTCACCAAGTATCTAAAAACTCACAAAATATGCTTCATAATATAGAGAGAGAAAGAGAGAAAGCTTATGTTTCTGGTGTGATTTTCAATTCTAACTTAGCCCTCTATTTATAGGAAAATTTTGGTAGGTTTGACCTGCAACCTGATGGCTTTACCTGCTACTATTCCCACCCACCACATTTGAAATATAATTCAGCACATTTCTTCACCAACCACAAGTGGGGCCCACCAATTCTAGAATTTTCCATCAAAATGATAAACTCCGAAAATTCAACAATTTCTAAACCAGTCATCTTGTAAAATTCGTAATAAATCATACGTTCATTTTTTAACGGTTCAAAATTTGTGAGCATATACTCAACTTATATATGTATAACATATCCAAAAATTACCACGATCCAACGGTCGGATTAAAAATTATAACCCCCGCAAACTATCTCAAAAACCCTGATTTTTAATACCTCCATTCCGACAAAAATACTGACAAAAACCTCAAGATTAACTCCTTCATTTTTTAACCACAAAAATATATCCCTCATTTATATCCACATAAAATAAATATTTTATTATCATATGAATCAATAATTAATTATTCACAAATAATACTACAGAATCACATTTATGACAACCAGGCCGTTCCCAGGAAAGAGGGGGCTTTCCAATAAGGATTTCTCCTTACTGGCGCGCAATTAGATGACCAAACCTCTCCTTAGGCAGAACTTTCTAGACATTGCCAATAATGTTATCTAATAATATTATTCAAATAATATGAATTATTGATCTGATAAAGGAAAATACTGTGCAGCAACAATTATTGAACAACAACAATATAAAATTTCAACGTAGCAATTATTGAATCAATAAAATAAAATATTGAACAGTAATTACTGTAACAATTATTGAGTAGTGCCATCTTACGTAAGAATCAATAATTTTAAAAATACTGTGTAATACCGTGTGCTACTGTACAATAACGCGTATTACTGTATTTTAATCACCGGGTATTCCAACAGTGTTAACAGTAACAACTACGTCGTTATTTGTAAAAACTCAAATTTGTCGTTTTCTTCACCCGACAGTTATTCGTTATGGGGCCCACAAATAGCTGCGCCGTCGTACGAATATTCCCCGACAGAAAAAATATTCCACGACCAAACGAATATTCCCCGACAACAATGATTATTTTATAACCACTTGTGTATTTTGAAAAAAATCATATATCACCCTTAACTTTAAACTTTTTATCAATTTAACCATTTACTGAATTGTAATTATAAGAAAAATTGAATACTTTTATTTCATAAAATTCGGGGTCTTACACCTGTAGTGCAAAGATGAACAGGTGTTGAGATGAACATGACCGACTGGTGATACAAATGAATATCTTTGGCCTGTAGTGCAAAGATGAATATTTGGTTAAAGATGAATATTAATCGATGTTACAGGGATAAAATATTGATGATGGACTTTTAAATCTTAGAAGATAGTAGAATTCATTCTCTACTTGACTCTTCTAATGGTTTGCTGTTTTCGCTGCAGTTGTTGATCTAAAACTTGTTGTCGATTATATTCTATCAGATTTTTCCCTGTTGAAGACTAACGATAATTTGTTGTATATTATCTTAGTCATAATATTCTTTACTGGGCTAGTTGAGCTCACCCTTTTCCTTTTTGTTCCATTTTTCTTCTCAGGAGGTGAGAACATAGCAGGATCTAGTCGGGGTATGGAGTGATGGTTCTAGAAAGATGTTTTAGCAGTCCTCACTATTTCTATAAAATAGTGTTTGAATAATTGTAATGAGGATTTATTTGAGTGTGGATATTGTCCAGAAGACAATATTTGTATTTAAACTCATAGTATGTGTTGTCGTATTTTGCACGACAATTGTATTAATGAAGTTGTAGTTTGTTTTCAGTACCATGTATTTGGCGACTCAGAATGGGTGTTGTATACCTATTTTGGGGGCGTCACATACTCTCAAAGAGTTGCAAGGATTAATTACTAATCTTCAAGCCAATAGTGATGCTAGGAAAGTTGATATTACTGATCTTAAGAAAGAGATCAAGCATATTATAAAGGACATCCTTTGGCTTAAAGGCAGGGATGATAAAGGTAAAGGTAAGATGGAAGACTCTAATTCACCTATTTTTAATGAAGGTGAGAGTGAGGATTTTTAAGATGAAGTCCATGACTTTGCCACTCACGACAGATGAGTTATCCCAGGAGAATCTAGTTCAAAAAATTGAAAATCAATTTAATTGATAGGATTATCACTCAAAAGTGGTATGTGAAGATTACTATCCTTATTGAAGATGAGATCTCAGTTACTATTGAAGCCTTGATTGATTCAGGAGCAGACTTAAATTATCTGGCTGAAGGTTTAGTTCCCTCTAAATATTACTCAAAAATAGTTTAAATGTTGAGTACTGTTGATGGTAGCCAATTTCATATCGATTATAAATTATCAAATGCAGTGGTGTGCAACAATGGGGTTTGTTTTGAAACTCCATTCCTTTTTTAGTTAAAAATATGTCTCAAGCAGCTATTCTGGGTACACCTTTTATTAGTTTGCTTTCCCTGATATCTATTGATTATAAGGGGATAAGTAAGGAGGGGATAAAAGTCTGGTTCGATTTTATTTCAGAACCTCGATATCAAGGAGTCAACCATTTGCTTAAATATAAAGAAGATTTTCTATTCTTTCTCAAATAAGAGTTAGAAATCAAGAAGATTGAAGAACATCTTAAAGATGAAAAGTTTAAGCTTAAAGTTAAGGCTTATCAGGAGGATTTAGGCAAAGAAATATGTTCTACGGATTCTATTGATTTCTGGAATAGGAGAAAACATGTCATCTCGCTGCCTTACATAGAAGGATTCAATGATAGGCTTATTCCTACTAAAATCACTTAACAATACATCAAATCCTGCACAAAAACAGAATCACACTGAATGGAGAATGAATTAACAATGGAGGCTATGACGCCCTCAAAATAGGTATACATCACCCATTCTGAGTCGCCAAATACATGGTACATAATTTAAATACAAACTTCTTTTATACAATACGACAAAAGCGTAAATGAGAGTTTTTACACGAATATTATCTTCTAGACAGTATTCAAACTCAAATGGAGTTCTCATTACAATTATTGATACACTATTTTTACAAAATAATGAGGACTGCTTAAAACAACTGACTTGAAATATCACTCCACACCCCTACTAATTCCCGTTATATTCTCGCCTCGTGAGAAGAAAAATGGAACAAAAAAGAAAAGGGTGAGCTCAACTGGCCCAGTAAAGAATTTTATTGTAAGACCCCGAATTTTATGAAATAAAAGTATTCAATTTTTCTTATAATTACTATTCAGTAAATGGTTAAATTGATAAATGTTAAAGTTAAGGGTGATATATGAATTTTTTTCAAAATACACAAGTGGTTATAAAATAATCATTGTTGTCGGGGAATATTCGTTTGGTCGTGAAATATTCTTTCTGTCGGAGAATATTCGTACGACGGCGCAGCTATTTGTGGGCCCCATAACAGAATAACTGTCGGATGAAGAAAACGACAAATTTGAGTTTTTACAAATAACGGCGTAGTTGTTATCGTTAATACTGTTGGAATACCCGGTGGTTAAAATACAGTAATACGCGTTATTGCACAGTAGCACACGGTATTACATAGTATTTTTGAAATTATTGATTCTTACGTAAGAAGGCACTACTCAATAATTGTTACAGTAATTACTGTTCAATATTTTATTTTATTGATTCAATAATTGCTGCGTTGATATTTTATATTATTGTTGTTTCAATAATTGTTGCTGCACAGTATTTTCTATTATCAGATCAATAATTCATATTATTTGAATAATATTATTAGATAACATTATTGGCAATGTCTAGAAAGTTCTGTCTAAGGAGAGGTTTGGTCATCTAATTGCGCGCTAGTAAGGAGAAATCCTTATTGGAAAGCCCCCTCTTTCCTGGGAACGGCCTGGTTGTCATAAATGTGATTCTGTAATATTATTTGTGAATAATTAATTATTGATTCATATGATAAGGAAATATTTATTTTATGTGGATATAAACGAGGGATATATTTTTGTGGTTAAAAATAAAGGAGTTAATATTGAGGTTTTTATCTGTATTTTTGTCGGAATGGAGGTATTAAAAATCAGGGTTTTTGAGATATTTTGCGGGGGTTATAATTTTTAATCCGACCGTTGGATCGTGGTAATTTTTGGATATGTTATACATATATAAGTTGAGTATATGTCCATAAATTTTGAACCGTTAAAAATGAATGTATGATTTGTTATGAATTTTAAGAGGTGGCTGATTCGGAAATCAGGTTATAAATCATTTTTGGTGGAAAATTCTAGAATTGGTGGGCCCCACTTGTGGTTGGTGAAGAAATGTGCTGAATTATATTTCAAATGTGGTGGGTGGGAATAGTAGCAGGTAAAGCCATCAGGTTGCAGGTCAAACCTACCAAAATTTTCCTATAAATAGAGGGCTAAGTTAGAATTGAAAATCACACCAGAAACATAAGCTTTCTCTCTTTCTCTCTCTATATTATGAAGCATATTTTGTGAGTTTTTAGATACTTGGTGAGTTGCTATTCATCAGTGCAAGTTTCCTTCAGCATCATATCCGATATCCAGTCAGAAGTACTGCTCTTTTGAGGTAAGGGATAGTAAGGGATAGTAAGGGATTTTAAGGGTTGTTATGATTTTCAGTTTCGTAATTTTTCTGAACTTCAAAAATTCTGGAAAAAATTGAAATGATATTTTGATGAGTTTTCTTGATTGTGTCCAAAAATGGTGATTTTTGGATGTATAGATTGAGAGTTATGAATTTTATGAGAAAAGACTATTTTAAAAGTAACCGCTTATAATTCCTTGTGGTTAACTCCAAAATTGATGAAATTTTTATTGGGAGTACATGTATATGATAGAAGTATACTCTGTAAATTTCAGAATTTTTAGACAAAAGTATAATTTTTGATAAATGTCTAAATATTCGGCTATTTTGGCCATATGAAAAATAGTAAATGACTTTTAAAAATTCTGAGAAAAATATATGTTCACTATGGGACTATATTATGCTAAATCCCAGAAAAGAAATATTTTTGGAACTGATTTGGTATTTTTCATGAAAATGGTCTAGTTATGAGAAAATGAATTAAATATGTTATGTGAAGTAAAAAAATTGGAAAATAGGATTTTATGGCTTGAGAATCCTATATATGAGGTATATGCAGATTTTTGATGAGGGTTTTGGTTATTGATGATGAAATCTTAAGAGTTGGCATTTTATGATGATTAAATGCATTAATTAGTAAAGTGTAAACAATTTAAATAAATTGTTTATAAGCTTAAGAAATGTTATTCTTTCAATATCATTATACCGAAGTATTGGTATGAATTTTATTGTGGAATTTCTACCTTTTTGAGTCGGTGTTACTATTTACGAGTTACTATTCATGAGTTACTATTCACGAGTTACTATTCACGACAAAATTAGTTTCTTTTACTAACCAAATTATAGTTGATTTATGAATATTACTCTTGAGATTAAATCTATATGTTGATTATATTGATTTTATTATCATATATAACATTTTTATAACCCTGATGTTGAATTTCTCTTTCACTGGAGTGTAAAGATGGGTAGATTATTGGTATGATCATGACTAGGGTTCTCTTTGGCCTGTAGTGCAAAGTTGAATTGTGACTGGTATGATCATGACCATTGAATTTACAATTGAATATCTTTAGCTTAAGTGTAAAGATGAATTGATTAACATGGTTATAATTATGGTGTATATAAATTCTGAAATGATTATATATTTCTTTGAGATATGAATATATTTGGCCTGTAGTGCAAATATGAATTGTTGAGGAATATCTTTGGCCTGTAGTGCAAAGATGAATTGTAGATGAATATCTTTGGCCAGTAATGCAAAGATGAACTGTGGATGAATATCTTTGGCCTGTAGTGCAAAGATGACTTGTTGATGAATATCTTTGGCCCGTAGTGCAAAGATGAAGTTATTAGTATGATTATGAACAGGAACTGTGATTTGGTATAACCATGATGTTTGATGTTTCAGGTGATGAAAATTATCTTCGTCCTAGATGAGAAGAGAAATTTAGAACTACAATTATGATTATGAGTTATTCATATGATTGTGGACCAGAATTGTTGATTGATGTTACAGGGATAAAACATTGTTGGTGGATTTTTAACATGGAGAAGATAATAGACTTTATAGTCTATTTGACTCTTCTAATGGATTGCTCGTTCCGCTGCAACTATGGTTGAAATTTTTATCATTTACCATATGTTCTAAATCTCTGATTTATTGTTGATGAAGGCTATTGATAATTTAATTATCTTTAGTCATGATATTCTTTACTGAGCTAGTTGTGCTCACCCTTTTGCTTCACAATTCCTTTCAGGTAATAAGAGTGTAGCTGGGTCGAGCGAGGGTAACGGGGAAATAGAACGGTGGTCTCTAGCTGTGGATGTTCTCCCGAAGCAGTATAGAAAAGTTCATTTAGTAGTTATATTTGGTGAATCCAATAGGGTAAGGTGTACCCAACGTTGGAAGGGTGGTTTGCCACTATCATACAAGATGTCTAACGACATACAACCTCGTGTCATCATAAGACATGGATGTGCTCATCCACTTGCTGAGTATATATACGAGCACTACCTATATAATCTTGGTGTTTGCTTAAAGTATAATTCTCAATTAGAGACAGTAGAGATAATGATATGTCAAGAGAAGACTCACCATTGGGAAGAATATGATAGTAATCTTCTCGTTTTTCTTTGGGGTCTATTGGGTCAACCAAGGATAATTCTGTGGCCATATGATATCTATCATAACCTAGATGCGTGGCCTCCCATGTACGAAGGTTTCCTTGAGCACTTCCCAAATATTCTAATTTCTAAAACAGTTTTTGACTATACCTTTATGTAAGGTGTCTTTGTGAGGTGCTGATACATGATGGTGTCTAATGTCACATTTGGTATATATTTGTATCCAAACTCACAGCATATGTGTTGTTGTATTTTGCACGACAATTGTTGTAATAACGTTGTAGTTGTTTTCTGTACCATGTATTTGACGACTCGGAATGGGTTGGATGGAATGGACCTATTTTGGGGTTGTCACAGGTGGTATCAGAGCTATAAGTAAAGAGCCCCGAGCCTCTCGCTGGTGACTTCCTGTTGATGGGGGATGCACCGAAGCCAGACTCTCCGTAGGGGACGCCGTTCTGCGGTGGCAAACTGATAGGTACCACTGTGAGGTGCTGTCCACTGATGGGACATTTGTCACAGGTGGTATCAGAGCTTGGGGATATGATCTCTGGCGGAGATCGGGGAATACAACTAGGAGGGGAGAGATGAGTAAATCCTTCGCTAGTGTGTCCTACCTAAGCTTATTTGTTGGTCAGTCATAATATCGGGATATTATGTGATATGTTAATTTGTTAAATTAACCCTTCTTTTGAAGCTGTATTCTAGAAAGATATCTGAAATACAGGAGATGAGCAATGGAGAAATCATGATGATAAGGAAGATGGAATCTGAAATGAAAGCAAGGTATTCTCAACTCTTTGAAATACCAGGTACGTAAATTTCGGGGACGAAATTTCATAAGGAGGGGAGATTGTAAGACCCCGAATTTTATGAAATAAAAGTATTCAATTTTTCTTATAATTACTATTCAGTAAATGGTTAAATTGATAAATGTTAAAGTTAAGGGTGATATATGAATTTTTTTCAAAATACACAAGTGGTTATAAAATAATCATTGTTGTCGGGGAATATTCGTTTGGTCGTGAAATATTCTTTCTGTCGGAGAATATTCGTACGACGGCGCAGCTATTTGTGGGCCCCATAACAGAATAACTGTCGGATGAAGAAAACGACAAATTTGAGTTTTTACAAATAACGGCGTAGTTGTTATCGTTAATACTGTTGGAATACCCGGTGGTTAAAATACAGTAATACGCGTTATTGCACAGTAGCACACGGTATTACATAGTATTTTTGAAATTATTGATTCTTACGTAAGAAGGCACTACTCAATAATTGTTACAGTAATTACTGTTCAATATTTTATTTTATTGATTCAATAATTGCTGCGTTGATATTTTATATTATTGTTGTTTCAATAATTGTTGCTGCACAGTATTTTCTATTATCAGATCAATAATTCATATTATTTGAATAATATTATTAGATAACATTATTGGCAATGTCTAGAAAGTTCTGTCTAAGGAGAGGTTTGGTCATCTAATTGCGCGCTAGTAAGGAGAAATCCTTATTGGAAAGCCCCCTCTTTCCTGGGAACGGCCTGGTTGTCATAAATGTGATTCTGTAATATTATTTGTGAATAATTAATTATTGATTCATATGATAAGGAAATATTTATTTTATGTGGATATAAACGAGGGATATATTTTTGTGGTTAAAAATGAAGGAGTTAATATTGAGGTTTTTATCTGTATTTTTGTCGGAATGGAGGTATTAAAAATCAGGGTTTTTGAGATATTTTGCGGGGGTTATAATTTTTAATCCGACCGTTGGATCGTGGTAATTTTTGGATATGTTATACATATATAAGTTGAGTATATGTCCATAAATTTTGAACCGTTAAAAATGAATGTATGATTTGTTATGAATTTTAAGAGGTGGCTGATTCGGAAATCAGGTTATAAATCATTTTTGGTGGAAAATTCTAGAATTGGTGGGCCCCACTTGTGGTTGGTGAAGAAATGTGCTGAATTATATTTCAAATGTGGTGGGTGGGAATAGTAGCAGGTAAAGCCATCAGGTTGCAGGTCAAACCTACCAAAATTTTCCTATAAATAGAGGGCTAAGTTAGAATTGAAAATCACACCAGAAACATAAGCTTTCTCTCTTTCTCTCTCTATATTATGAAGCATATTTTGTGAGTTTTTAGATACTTGGTGAGTTGCTATTCATCAGTGCAAGTTTCCTTCAGCATCATATCCGATATCCAGTCAGAAGTACTGCTCTTTTGAGGTAAGGGATAGTAAGGGATAGTAAGGGATTTTAAGGGTTGTTATGATTTTCAGTTTCGTAATTTTTCTGAACTTCAAAAATTCTGGAAAAATTTGAAATGATATTTTGATGAGTTTTCTTGATTGTGTCCAAAAATGGTGATTTTTGGATGTATAGATTGAGAGTTATGAATTTTATGAGAAAAGACTATTTTAAAAGTAACCGCTTATAATTCCTTGTGGTTAACTCCAAAATTGATGAAATTTTTATTGGGAGTACATGTATATGATAGAAGTATACTCTGTAAATTTCAGAATTTTTAGACAAAAGTATAATTTTTGATAAATGTCTAAATATTCGGCTATTTTGGCCATATGAAAAATAGTAAATGACTTTTAAAAATTCTGAGAAAAATATATGTTCACTATGGGACTATATTATGCTAAATCCCAGAAAAGAAATATTTTTGGAACTGATTTGGTATTTTTCATGAAAATGGTCTAGTTATGAGAAAATGAATTAAATATGTTATGTGAAGTAAAAAAATTGGAAAATAGGATTTTATGGCTTGAGAATCCTATATATGAGGTATATGCAGATTTTTGATGAGGGTTTTGGTTATTGATGATGAAATCTTAAGAGTTGGCATTTTATGATGATTAAATGCATTAATTAGTAAAGTGTAAACAATTTAAATAAATTGTTTATAAGCTTAAGAAATGTTATTCTTTCAATATCATTATACCGAAGTATTGGTATGAATTTTATTGTGGAATTTCTACCTTTTTGAGTCGGTGTTACTATTCACGAGTTACTATTCATGAGTTACTATTCACGAGTTACTATTCACGACAAAATTAGTTTCTTTTACTAACCAAATTATAGTTGATTTATGAATATTACTCTTGAGATTAAATCTATATGTTGATTATATTGATTTTATTATCATATATAACATTTTTATAACCCTGATGTTGAATTTCTCTTTCACTGGAGTGTAAAGATGGGTAGATTATTGGTATGATCATGACTAGGGTTCTCTTTGGCCTGTAGTGCAAAGTTGAATTGTGACTGGTATGATCATGACCATTGAATTTACAATTGAATATCTTTAGCTTAAGTGTAAAGATGAATTGATTAACATGGTTATAATTATGGTGTATATAAATTCTGAAATGATTATATATTTCTTTGAGATATGAATATATTTGGCCTGTAGTGCAAATATGAATTGTTGAGGAATATCTTTGGCCTGTAGTGCAAAGATGAATTGTAGATGAATATCTTTGGCCAGTAATGCAAAGATGAACTGTGGATGAATATCTTTGGCCTGTAGTGCAAAGATGACTTGTTGATGAATATCTTTGGCCCGTAGTGCAAAGATGAAGTTATTAGTATGATTATGAACAGGAACTGTGATTTGGTATAACCATGATGTTTGATGTTTCAGGTGATGAAAATTATCTTCGTCCTAGATGAGAAGAGAAATTTAGAACTACAATTATGATTATGAGTTATTCATATGATTGTGGACCAGAATTGTTGATTGATGTTACAGGGATAAAACATTGTTGGTGGATTTTTAACATGGAGAAGATAATAGACTTTATAGTCTATTTGACTCTTCTAATGGATTGCTCGTTCCGCTGCAACTATGGTTGAAATTTTTATCATTTACCATATGTTCTAAATCTCTGATTTATTGTTGATGAAGGCTATTGATAATTTAATTATCTTTAGTCATGATATTCTTTACTGAGCTAGTTGTGCTCACCCTTTTGCTTCACAATTCCTTTCAGGTAATAAGAGTGTAGCTGGGTCGAGCGAGGGTAACGGGGAAATAGAACGGTGGTCTCTAGCTGTGGATGTTCTCCCGAAGCAGTATAGAAAAGTTCATTTAGTAGTTATATTTGGTGAATCCAATAGGGTAAGGTGTACCCAACGTTGGAAGGGTGGTTTGCCACTATCATACAAGATGTCTAACGACATACAACCTCGTGTCATCATAAGACATGGATGTGCTCATCCACTTGCTGAGTATATATACGAGCACTACCTATATAATCTTGGTGTTTGCTTAAAGTATAATTTTCAATTAGAGACAGTAGAGATAATGATATGTCAAGAGAAGACTCACCATTGGGAAGAATATGATAGTAATCTTCTCGTTTTTCTTTGGGGTCTATTGGGTCAACCAAGGATAATTCTGTGGCCATATGATATCTATCATAACCTAGATGCGTGGCCTCCCATGTACGAAGGTTTCCTTGAGCACTTCCCAAATATTCTAATTTCTAAAACAGTTTTTGACTATACCTTTATGTAAGGTGTCTTTGTGAGGTGCTGATACATGATGGTGTCCAATGTCACATTTGGTATATATTTGTATCCAAACTCACAGCATATGTGTTGTTGTATTTTGCACGACAATTGTTGTAATAACGTTGTAGTTGTTTTCTGTACCATGTATTTGACGACTCAGAATGGGTTGGATGGAATGGACCTATTTTGGGGTTGTCACATTTATGACTAAGATAATGAACAACAAATTATCGTTAGCCTTCAATAAATCAGATAAAATATAATGGACAACAAGTTTTAGATCAATATTCGCAGCGAAAATAACAATTCATTAGAAGAGTTAAGTAGATAATGAAATCTACTATCATCTATGAATTTAAAAGTACATCATCAATATTTTATCCATGTAACATCAATCAATATACATCTTGAATCAAATATTCATTTTTACACTACGAGCCAAAGATTTTTATTTGTATCACCAGTTAGTCATGTTCATCTCAACACATGTCCATCTTTGCACTACGGGCCAAAGATATTCATCAGGTAATCATTCATCTTTGCACTACAGGCCAAAAATATTCAGTTATATCACCATTTAGGACTGATAATGATGAAAAATATTTTAAAAGAACAAATTCAGTGAGATAAAAGATCAAAAATTAGGGATTCGTACTTTAGTTTATCCAAGTTCAAAAATACTCCATAATAATCAATTGTGGAGCAAAATTCAAGAATGAAAATCAAAATATGGATACAATCAAATATAGTAAGCATAATAGAAAAAACCCCTTTCCTAGATAAAACTTTCTTAGACATTGCCAATAATGCTATCTAACAATATTATTCAAATAATATGAATTATTGATCTGATAATGGAAAATATTGTGCAGTAATAATTATTGAAACAACAATAATATAAAATATCAACGTAGCAATTATTGAATCAATAAAATAAAATATTGAATAGTAATTACTATAGCAATTATTGAGTAGTGTCTTCTTACGTAAGAATCAATAATCCAAAAATACTGTGCAATACCATGTGCTACTGTGCAACCACGCGTATTACTGTATTTTAACCACCGAGTATTCCAATAGTGTTAACGGTAATAATTATGCCATTATTTATAAAAAAAATTCAAACTTGTCGTTTTCTTCATCTGACCGTTTTCAATTATGGGGCCCACAAATTGTTGCGCCATCGTACAAATATTTCTCGACAGCAAGAATATTCCACGATTAAACGAATATTTTCCGACAACAATGAATATTTTATAACCACTTGCTTATTTTGCAAAATTTGCATATTTCACCCATAACTAAAGCATTATATTAAATCAACACCTTATTATTCAAAAATAATAATTAGAAGAAATTCAATTTTATTTATAAAAAGTTGGGGTCTTACAACCTCCCCTCCTTATGAAATTTCGTCCTCGAAATTAACGTACGTACCTGGTGTTTCGAAAAGGTGAGGATACCTCACTTTCATTTTCGATTCCAACTCCTAGGTAATTTTCTTATGAATAGCATGGTTCCTCCACAAAATTTTAAATTGTGGTATAACCTTTTTGCGTAGGACATGCTCCTTCCTATCCAAGATCTTGACTGGTACCTCCTCGTACGTTAAATCTTCTGCTATCTCGTCTGGTTCTAACTCAATAATGTGGTTAGGATCGTCCACATATTTACGTAACATCGATACGTGAAAAACGTTATGAACACGCGACATACTTAGCGGTAAAGTGAGTCTATAGGCCACAGTTCCTACTCGATCGAGGATTTCAAATGGACCAATAAATCGAAAGTTTGAGCTTTCCTCACATCACCGATTCTCACTTTTGGAATAACGACTTCTTGCACCAGCTCCAGGTCTGTAGCTTGAGCAACTTTAAATTTATCGATTAAGGCCGATTCTACTCGTATATTTGATAACATCACGTGGGTACTTGGAGCCTTTAACTCTATCTCCATCCTTTATAAGTCGTACAAAATGGGTCTTTGTGTTAACAATATCACACTCGTAAACGCATATGATCTTCTACTTAATGCGTCAGCTACCACGTTCGCTTTTCTAGGATGATATTGAATGGTATAGTCGAAATCTTTCGACAGCTCGAGCCAACGTCGTTGCCGTATGTTGAGTTCTTGGAAGCTCTTCTCACATTCCTCGTTTCATTCAAATTTTGTATCTTTTTGAGTCAACTGAGTTAATGGAGTAGTGATTCGAAAAAAATCCTTCCACGAATCTCCGATAGTAACCAGCTAAGCCTAAAAAGCTACGTATTTTGATTACTGACTTAGGTTGCTCTCATCTATGACTCATATCCCAATCTTGGATAGCACGTCACAATGGCACCTATCAGTTTACCACCGCACGAATATGGCGTCCCTTACGGAGAGTCTGGCTTTGGTGCATTCCACAAAGGAAGTCACCAGCGAGAGGCTCAGGTACCAACTCCTATAGTTGGGTTTTTAACTCCTGAAGTTCAATAGGAGGCATTCGATATAAGGTTTTGGAAATGGGTTTTGTACCGGGTTCAAGGTCAATAAAGAATTCAACTTCACATTCTGGGGGTAGACCGGAAGTTCTTCAGGAAATACATCAGAAAATTCACTAACAACAGAAATATTATTCAAATCTGATGTATTTTTTTTCAAGTCTATGACATAGGCTAAGAAAGCTTGATATCCGTTTTTCAATAAACGAATGACTTTAAGGCTTGATATAAAAATGTTTGACTTTAGTGGTTTGGTTGCTTGAATTCGTATAACAGGTTTATTAGAAATATTAAAACTAACAACCTTACAAAAACAATCAATTTTAGCATGATGAGTGGTTAACCAATCAATCACTAAAATTACATCAAATGCAAGTATTTTCAAAGAGATAGGATCAACAGGTAATGTGATGGTCCCAACTTGAATCAAGCAAGATTTATAAACAGTAGATGTAATGAAAGTTTCTCCTAATAGAGTCTCAACAGATAAGTCAAAGTCTAATCTCACCAGAGTCAAGTTCAAACATTGAGCACAAGCAGGAGAGATAAAAGAATGTGTAGAACCGGTATCTAGTAAGGTATAGATTTCGCAAGAATTTATGATTAACTAACCCGTGATAACTTCGTTCGGGTTACTCACTTTTTGAGAAGTCACGAAAAACGCTCTTTCTGAAACCACCGACTTTGTTTTATCCGTATCCGCCTTTGGTGCCACCGTCCCAGCTAAACTTGATTTCGCTATAGGACAAAATCGAGCTATGTGACCGTCTTTTCTATAACTAAAACATACCTTGGAAGGCTGTGAACAGTTTTAACTTATGTGTCCCTCCTCTCCGCATCTGTAACATCTAACTGGCGGTCATTCTCCTCCCCTAGGAACAGTTGATGTTGGTGCTAACGTCTTCACGTTATCATTGTTGTACCTTCTCTTTTTAAAATCTCTACCTGACTCGCTTCTTCTACTATCATGGCCACGATTACCACCAGAGTGGTTACCATTTCTGGCATGATAATTTCCTCCATGATGGTTATCATTGTTCCGATGGTCGTTGCCACCGGTACGATTATTATCGTGTTGTTGATCGTTATCTTTTGGTTGAGCTGACTCATTATCGCGCTCCAATAACTGAGCCCTATTCACAACATCTGAATACAAATAAAGTTTGTGAGAAATGAGGTATTGACGTATTTCAAGTTTCAAACCTCGCTAAAATATTCGTGTCATTCTCTCCTTATTATCAACCAAATGGGATGCAAACCGGGACAACTCGGCAAACTTAGCTTCGTACTGCGACACGGTCATATTGTTTCGC
The DNA here is from genome assembly GCA_016801055.1 of Panax notoginseng. Lineage (NCBI taxonomy): Eukaryota > Viridiplantae > Streptophyta > Magnoliopsida > Apiales > Araliaceae > Panax > Panax notoginseng. Next base: position 25,611,203 of record CM029021.1, on the reverse strand, counting down.
TTCAGCTAGATGAACTCTACCTCTTTCATATGACGAATACTTTCGAGAAAGTACTTGTTGTTGAATAATTTTTGGAACTTCTCCCAAGACATCTTGAGTGAGGCAGGCTAAGTACGCTTTACGGATTTTCACCAGTAATCTGCCTCTCCTCGTAACATGAAGGTGGCAAAGGGAACCTTTTGCTCCTTGGAGCATCCCATGATATCAAATATCTTGGTGATCTGCTTTATCCACATCTCTACTGTAAGTGAATCTGGCTTTCTCAAAAACTCTAGTGGTCCCACCTCCTTGAATTGCTTAGTGGTGACCATCCGTGAGTTGCCAGTGTTTCCACCTGTATTTTACACATGAGTCTCTCTCACCTGATGTTGCATGAATTGGAGAAAGCATTTGAACATCGCATCGTTCATCATTTGGTCGGTGTTGTCGTTTACCTGAGGATTATTGCCTTCCTGATGCACGTTATCCTGGGTATTAATCAGCGGTGATTCAACGGTTTCATGTGCTCCATTGCTCACCTCAATATTTTTAGATGTCATTCTTAAATACTGTCATAAAATAATGGTTAATTAAAGAAATTGACATTCCATATATTATCCATATATTCCGACCGACCAATTAAACACCAAATAAGCTTATATAGGACACACTAGCGAATGATTTACTCGTCTCTCCCCTACTAGTTCTATTCCCCGATCTCCGCTAGAGACCATATCCCTAAGCTCTGATACCAACTATGACGCTCCCAAAATAGGTATACATCACCCATTCCGAGTCGCCAAATACATGGTACATAATTTAAATACAAACTTCTTTTATACAATACAACAAAAGCGTAAATGAGAGTTTTTACACGAATATTATCTTCTAGACAGTATTCAAACTCAAATGGAGTCTTCATTGCAATTATTGATACACTATTTTTACAAAATAGTGAGGACTGCTTAAAACAACTAACTTGAAATATCACTCCACACCCCGACTAGTTCCCGCTATATTCTCGCCTCTTGAGAAAAAAAATAGAACAAAAAAGAAAAGGGTGAGCTCAACTAACCTAGTAAAGAATATTATGACTAAGATAATGAACAACAAATTATCGTTAGCCTTTAATAAATCAGATAAAATATAATGGACAACAAGTTTTAGATCAATATTCGCAGCGGAAATAACAATTCAATAGAAGAGTTAAGTAGAGAATGAAATCTACTATCGTCTATGAATTTAAAAATCCATCATCAATATTTTATCCATGTAACATCAATCAATATACATTTTGAATCAAATATTCATCTTTGCACTACAGGGCCAAAGATATTCATTTGTATCACCAGTTGGTCATGTTCATCTCAACACCTGTCCATCTTTGCACTACGGACCAAAGATATTCATCAGGTAATCATTCATCTTTGCACTACATGCCAAAGATATTCAGTTATATCACCATTTAGGACTGAGGATGATGAAAAATATCTTAAAGAAAACGAATCCAGTGAGATAAAAGATCAAAGATTAGGGATTCGTACTTTAGTTTATCCAAGTTCAAAAATATACCATAATAATTAATTGTGGAGCAAAATTCAAGAATGAAGATCAAAACATGGATACAATTAAAGATAGTAACCATAATAGACATCTTGGACAAAGAATTTTTTTTTTCCTGTGAATAGTGTCGTATTCGTGAATAGTATCGTATACGTGAATAGCAACTCCGACACGAAAAGGTAGAAATTTCATAAGAAAAATCATACTTTGTGAATAGTACCGTATTCGTGAATAATGTTGTATACGTGAATAGTGCCGTATACGTGAATAGTAACCTCGACATGAAAAGGTAAAAATTTCATAATAAAATTTATACCAATATTTCCGTATAATGATATTGAAGGAAATAACATCATTTATGAAAAAAATAACATCCCTTACTTCAAAAGAACAGTACTTTTAACTAGAATATCGAATATAATGTTGAAGAAAACTTGCACTGAATAGCAACTCTCAAAGTATCTAAATACTCAAAAAAGTATGCTCGATATTATAGAGAGAAAAAACTTCTGATTCTGGTGTGATTTTCAATTCTAACTAAGTACCCTATTTATAGGAAAATATTTAGAACGCTAAAGCAAACTATTTAATAAAATATTAATATTTTTAAAAGTTTTTTGCGCACACCGCCTTGACCAATTCATCAGCACACCACAAGTGGGGTCCACCAAAATTAGTATTTTCCACACCAACAAAAAGTGGGGCCCACCATATTTTTTAATAAAAATATTTATTTTTGAAACTTCAATAATTCATAATAACTAGCCCTTTTATCAGAAAAATACGAATTTTATGTCCATTTCATAGGAAATTTAATTCTCTACAACTTTGTAAAAGAAATTTTTTCTAAATTCCAAACAGAAAATGATCGAAATTCACATACGGACAATTTTTAATGCCTCCATTCCGACAAAATACTAATAAAACACCTCAACATTAATTCTTTCATTTATATCCACATAAAATAAATATTTTCTTATCATATAAATCAATAATTAATTATTCACAAATAATATTACCGAATCACAAGAATGACAACCAGATCGTTCCCAGAAAAGAGGGGGGTTTTCGATAAAGATTTTTTCTTACTGGCGCGCAATTAGGTGACCAAACCCCTTTCTTAAACAGAACTTTCTTAGACATTGCCAATAATGCTATCTAATAATATTATTCAAATAATATGAATTATTGATCTGATAATGAGAAATATTGTGCAGTAACATTTATTGAAACAACAATAATATAAAATATTAACGTAGCAATTATTGAATCAATAAAATAAAATATTGAACAGTAATTACGGTAGCAATTATTGAGTAGTGCCTTCTTACGTAAGAATCAATAATCCAAAAATATTATGTAATACCGTGTGCTACTGTGCAACCACGCGTATTACTATATTTTAACCACCGGGTATTCTAACAGTGTTAACGGTAACAATTATGCAGTTATTTATAAAAACTCAAACTTGTCATTTTCTTCATCTGATCGTTTTCTATTATGGGGCCCACAAATGGTTGCGTCATCGTACGAATATTCCCCAACAGCAAGAATATTTCATGACCAAACGAATATTCTCCGACAACAATAAATATTTTATAACCACTTGCTTATTTTGTAAAATTTGCACATTTCACCCATAACTAAAACATTATATTAAATTAACACCTTATTATTCAAAAATAATAATTAGAGGAAATTCAGTTTTATTTATAAAAAGTTGGGGTCTTACAGAGGCTTAATGCTTTAGTGCTCAATGTGTTATTACTTGTGAATTAGGATATAGTCGTGTATTTATATCTGATCACACCCTTATCATGGTAGTTACCATATTGAGATAGAAATAAATTTCCTTAAAGAGAAGAAGTCGAAACTAATCGAGACTGTTTCGTTAGAAGTTGGAAGTCAAATAAAATCGGGACCAAAGATTCCTTAACAGTCAAGTCCCTCATTTATAATATACCTCCACATGGGAAAAGAAGTCAAACTAATCGAGACTGCTCCGTTAGAAATTGGAAGTCAAATAAAATCGGGACTGAAGATTCCTTAACAGTTAAGTCCCCCATTTATAATATACCTCCACGTGGAAAAATTTCTCCATATAGGATAGATCCCACCGAATCAACCGGTCCATAAAATTATGCCCCAACACACACACACATATCAACTTTCTGCTGTATGCGCGCGACTCGCATATATGTCATTCTAATATTGAAACACATGCATCTTGAGTTTTCCCGTTATTAATTATAATCTACCACATTTTGGCATGTAAGTTGGTAATAAAATTTTTGATGCAAATAACTTTTATTGATTTCTTAAAAATAAGAGTTTTATTTTATTTTATTTTTGGGTTGGGAGAGAGAGAGAGGTTATTTGATATATATAGGGCTATATGTATATACACAGCTATGTATTATACAGTTGGGATATGGCGACGAATTTTTTAGGCTATGGCGACAATTCACCCGTCGCCTTGCCATAGCCCAGAATAGATATGGCGATGGGTAAAATCGTCGCTATAGCCCAAAATACTGTCGCTATAGCCCAAAAAACCGTCGTCATAGCCGACGGTGTACATATATTTTTTTCATATATATATATATATATACACACACACACACACATAATGCGATTCTCCAACGAATCATAGGGAGCAAAACGAAAAACGAACCGGCTATAGCGACAGTTTTTTCTGTCGCTATAGCATAGAAAATCGATTTTTTATGCTATAGAGACGGAGAAAACCGTCGCTATAGCTAGTTCGCTCCCTCCGGTTTGTTCGAGAGAGCCGGCCTATATATATATAGTCCATTTCAAGAGTATACCTTTTATCCAACATACTTTGTATACCATATTTAGTGTCGTATCGGACGACGGTTCAGTCCATCGCTATATCAGAAAACCGTCGTCTTAACTTTTATCGACGGACAATATATAGCGATGGACTGGACTGTCACATGGTTCGTCGTTAAAAGGGGTATGCAAGGTATGTAGAATAAAGAGGTATGATTTTAATCATTTCTATATATATAGAGAGAGAGTCCGGATCTAAAGCTCACTCCCTATCCAACTCACCCCCCTTTAGCGACGGACCCTGTGACGCCCCCAAAATAGGTCCAATCCATCCAACCCATTCTGAGTCGCCAAATACATGGTACAAAAAATAACTACAACTTTATTATTACAATTATCGTGCAAAATACGACAACACATATACTGTGAGTTTAAATACAAATATTATCATCTAGACAGTATTCATACTCAATTAAGTACTCATTATACTTATAGATACACTATTTTACAAAATAGTTAGGACTACTAAAACAACTGTCTTGAACCATCATTCCACACCCCGACTAGTACTCGCTACATTCTCGCCTCCTGAGAAGAAAAATGGAACAACAAGGAAAAGGGTGAGCTCAACTAGCCCAGTAAAGAATATTATGACTAAGATAATATACAACAAATTATCCTTAGTCTTCAACAGGGAAAAATTTAATAGAATACAATAGACAACAAGTTTTAAATCAATATTCGCAGCAGAAAATAATAATTCATAGAAGAGTTACGTAGAGAATGAAATCTACGATTATCTATGAATTTAAAAGCCTATCATCAACATTTTATCCCTGTAACATCAATCAATAAATATCTTGAATCAAATAGTCATCTTTGCACTACATGCCAAAGATATTCATCAGTTGGTCATGTTCATCTCAACACCTGTTCATCTTTGCACTACGGGCCAAAGATATTCATCAGAAATCATTCATCTTTGCACTTCAGGCCAAAGATATTCAGTTATATCATCATTTAAGACTGAGGATGATGAAAAATATTTTAAAAAAAACGAATCCAGTGAAATAAAAGAATAAATATTAAGGATTCGTATTTCAGCTATTCCATGTCCAAAAATACCTCATAAATAATCATAGTGGAGTAAAATTCAAGAATGATCAAAACATGGATACAATCAAAGCTAGTATCCAGAATAGATATTTTGGACGAAAAGAAGAAAATTTCATTTTTCGGTGAATAGTAACTCGTGAATAGTAACTCATGAATAGTAACCCCGACATGAAAAGTTCCAAATTTGATAAAATGTTCAGATCAATACTTCGGCATAATGATATTGAAGAAAATAATATCATTTAAGAAGAAATAACATCCCTTACCTCGGAAAGACGGTACTTCTGACTGGAATACTAGATATAGTGCTGAAGGAAACTTGCACCGTATAACAACACTCAAAGTATCAAATACTCACAAGAATACGCTCGATATAGAGAGAGAAATAGAGAGAAACTTGTGTTTCTGGTGTGATTTTCAATTCTAACCTAAGCACCCTATTTATAGGAAAATGCTTAGAACACCAAAGCAGAAAATTTAATATAATAATAATATATTTATCAAATTTTCCTTAGCCCACCTCTAGACATCTGATCTCAGCCCATTTATATCACATGTTAGCCCACTTAAATGCCAAAAAACGTTTTTCTTCAAAATAATAAATAAAACTTCTAAAAATCGATTATTTCGGAACTTCAGAACTTCAATAATTCATAATAAATAGCCCTTTTATCAGAAAATTCGAATCTCGCGAGTTTTTATAGGAAATTCAATTCTCTACAACTTTGCAGAAGAAAATTTTTCCAAATTCCAAACAAAAATTGACCGAAATCCACAAACGGGCGATTTTACAGTCAATAATTAATAAATTTTCGGTCAAGAATTTTGTCCACCAACACACAAAATATGTGTTAATCATTTAATGCCACAAAAATACTTTTCCTCCTCATATACTCATATATCCCACATTCATTGTAAAAATATCACCATCAATATATTATTAAAATAATATATTTAAATGAATTATTTTATCAGAAAAAGATAAAATATTAATTTTCAACAATTGTCACATTAAAAATTTTCTCCATCTATATCCACATAAAATTAATATTTTCCTCATCATATAAATCAATAATTAATTATACACAAATAATATTACAGAATCACAGTACTGGCAACCAGGCCGTTCCCAGGAAAGAGGGGGCTTTCCAATAAGGATTTCTCCTTACTAGCGCACAATTAGATGACCAAATCTCTCCTTAGACAAAACTTTCTAGACATTGCCAATAATGTTATCTAATAATATTATTCAGATAATATGAATTATTGCTCCGATAATAGAAAATACTGTGTAGTGACAATTATTAAAACAACAGTAATATAAAATATCAACGCAGCGATTGTCAATAAAATAAAATACTGAACAGTAATTACTGTAACCATTATTGAGTAGTGTCTTCTTACGTAAGAATCAATAATTGGTGCAATACAGTGTGCTACTGTGCAACAACACGTATTACTGTGTTTAACCACCGGGTATTCCAACAATATTAACGGTAACAACTACGCCGTTATTTATAAACATCTTGTTTTTGTCATTTTTTTCATCCAATCGCTTTCTGTTATGGGGCCCACACAAGGCTGCGCCGTCGTACGAATATTCCCCGACAACAAGAATATTCCACGACCAAACAAATATTCCCCGACAATAATGAATATTTTAGGACCACTTGCTTATTTGAAATATTTGCGCATTTTACCCATAACTAACCACATTAATCAAATAAACCCTTACTATTTCAAAATAATAAATAGAGGAATTTAAATTTCATTTATTAATAATTTGGGGTCTTACAACCTCCCCTCTTATGAAATTTCGTCCTCGAAATTGACATACGTACCTGGTGTTTCGAAAAGATGAGGATACCTCGCTTTCATTTCCGTTTCCAACTCCCAGGTCATTTCCTCAATAGCGTGGTTTCTCCACAAAACTTTAACTTGTGGTATGACCTTCGTGCGTAGGATATGCTCCTTCCTATCCAAGATCTTGACAGGTATCTCCTCGTACGTTAAATCTTCGGCTATTTCGTATGGTTCTAACTCAATAACGTGGTTCGGGTTGTCCACATAATTTCGTAACTTCGATACGTGAAAAACATTATGAACACAAGACATACTTGGAGGTAACGCGAGTCTATAGGCCATATTTCTTACTCGGTCAAGAATCTGAAATGGACCAATAAATCGTGGATTGAGCTTTCCTCTATTCCCGAATCTTGTAACTCCTTTCCATGGAGTAACTCGCAACAATACATGATCCCCAATATCAAATTCCACGTCCTTTCGATGAAGATCCGCATAACTCTTTTGTCGATCCTGTGCCGTTTGTATACGTTGTCGAATCGTTTGGATCTTCTCCGTAGTCATTCGTACCAACTCTGGTCCCAACAACGTTGCGTCTCCCACCTCATCCCAACATACTGGAGAGCGACACTTTCGTCCATACAATACTTTAAATAGAGCCACACCTATACTTGCCTGATAACTGTTATTGTAGGAGAATTCCACCAATGGTAGGCACTTATCCCAACTCCCTTTGAAATCTAGGACACAAAGTCTTAATAGATCTTCAAGAGTTTGAATAGTCCTCTCTAATTGTCCGTCCGTTTGAGGATGGTAAGCTGAACTAAATCGTAAATCGTGCCTATAGCTTTTTGCAAGCTAACCCAAAATCTTGAAGTGAATCTTGGGTCACGATCCGAAACTATGGATACTGGCATGCCATGCAACCTTACAATCTCATTCACGTACATACTAGCAAGACGTTCAAGGGAATAAGTCTCCCGTATCGGAAAAAAATGAGCAGACTTGGTTAATCTATCAACTATAACCCAAATAGCATTTATGCCTTGGGAAACCATAGGAAGACCCGTAACGAAATCCATGGTAATGTGTTCCCACTTCCATTTTGGAATCTCAAGTGGTTGTAATGGACCATTTGGTACTTAATGCTCCGCCTTTACTCGTTGACAAGTTAAACACCTCGAGATAAACTTTGCAATCTCTCTCTTCATATTGTTCCACCAAAATGTATGTCGAAGATCACGATACATTTTAGTACTTCCAGGATGGATTGCAAATGGTGTATTGTGTGCCTCCATCATGATCTTGTACTTCAAATCAGAATCGTTAGAAACACAAAGTCTGGAGTGGACTCGAAGTATTCCTTCTTCATCGATTCTTGCTTCCGGAATAGCACCTTCTTGTACTTTCTTCTTCATACGCATCAGCTCCCGATCTGTGGCTTAAGCAACTTTAACTTTATCGATTAAAGTTGATTCTACGCGTATACTTGACATCATCGCACTCGTTCATGCATATGATCTTCTACTCAATGCGTCAGCTACCGCGTTCGCTTTTTTCAGGATGGTATGATCGAAATCTTTCAACAGCTCGAGCCAACGTCGGTGTCGCATGTTGAATTCTTGGAAGCTCTTCTCGCATTCCTCGGTCCATTCAAAGTTTGTATCTTTTCGAGTCAGCTAAGTTAATGGAGTAGCGATTCGAGAAAATCCTTTTATAAATCTCCGATAATAACCAGCTAAGCCTAGAAAGCTATGTATTTCGATTACTGACTTAGGTTGCTCTCAACTGTGACTCATATCCCAATCTTGGATAGCACGTCACAATGACACCTATCAGTTTACTACCGCACGAATATGGCGTCCCCTACGGAGAGTCTGGCTTCGGTGCATTCCACAAAAGGAAGTCACCAAATAGAGGCTCGGTTATCAACTTCTATAGTTGGGTTTTTAACTCCTGAAGTTCAATAGGAGCCATTCGATATGAGATTTTAGAAGTGAGTTTTGTACCAGATTCAAAGATGATACAAAATTCAATATCACGCGTAGGCCAAGAAATTCTTCAGGAAATACGTCAGGGATTTACTAATAATAGAAATATCATTCAAATCAGACGTATTTTTGTTCAAGTCCATAACATAGCAAAGAAAGCTTGACATCCGTTTTTCAATAAACGAATGACTTTACGGCTTGATATGAAAGAGTTTGACTTCAATGGTTTGGTTGCTTGAATTTGAATAACAGGTTGCTTAGGAATATGAAAACTAACAACCTTACGAAAGCAATCAATTTTGGCATGATGAGTAGTTAACCAATCAATTCCTAAAATCACATCAAAAGCAAGTATCTTTAAAGAGATAAGGTCAACAGGTAATGTGATGGTGCCAACTTGGATCAAACAAGATTTATAAACAGTGGATGCAACGAAAGTTTCTCCTAACGGAGTTTCAACAGATAAGTCAAAGTCTAATTTTCTCCAGAGTCAAGTTTAAACGTTGAGCACAAGTAGGAGAGATAAAAGAATGGGTAGAACCGGTATCTAATAAGGTATAGACTTCGCAAAAATTTATAATTAACTAACCCGTGCTAACTTCGTTCGGGTTCCTCGCATTCTGACCAGTCACGAAAAACGCTCTTCCAGGAACCGTTGACTTTGACTTTTCTGGGATAACTTTTTGAGTCACCACCCCCGTTGGACTTGGTTTCGCTACAGTGCAATCTCGAGCGATATGTCCTTCCTTTCTACAGTTATAACATACCTTAAACTGTTGTGGGCAGTTTGGGCTGATATGTCCTTCTTTTCCGCACTTATAGCATATGACCGGCGGTCGCTCTCCTCCCTTGGAATCAGTTGTTGCTGGTGCTGACGTCTTCGTATTGTCATTGTTGAATCTCCTCTTTTTAAAATCTCCTCCCGACTCGCTTCTTCTATTTTCATAGCCATGATTACCACCAGAGTGGTTGCCGCTCTTGTCTGTATTCTTCTTTCTCCGCTGGTTATCATTGTTCTGATGACTGCTGTCACCGGTATGATCCTGGTTATGGTCCCTCGATTGACCGTACTCGTTATCTCGCTCTAATAATTGAGCCCTATTGACAACATCTGAATAGAGAGAAAATTTATGAGAAATGAGATATTGACGTATGTCGGGTTTCAAACCTCTCAGAAACATCCGTGTCATACGTTCCTCATTCTCCACCAAATGAGGTGCAAACCTGGACAACTCTGCAAACTTCGCCTCGTACTGGGACACCGTCATGTTATTCTGCTCCAGTCTAATAAACTCTACCTCCTTCATATGACGAATACTTTCAGGAAAGTACTTGTCATTGAATAATTTTTGAAATGTCTCCCAAGACATGCTGAGTGCGGCTGGATGGGTACGCTTCACAGATTCCCACCAGTAGTCTGCCTCGCCACGGAACATAAAGGTGGCGAATGGAACCTTCTGTTCCTCCGTGCATCTCAAGACATCAAATATCTTGGTAATTTGCTTGACCCATGTCTCCGCCTTAATCGGATCTGGCTTTCCCCAAAATTCTGGTGGTCCCAACTCTTTGAACTGCTTGGCTGTGACCAGCTGTGCGTCGCCATTGTTTCTTCCTATATTTTGAACAGGAATCTCCTTCGTCTGGTTTTGCATGAATCGTAAAAAGCTTCTAAACATCTCATCGTTCATCGTCTGCTCAGTGGTGTTGTTCACAAGAGGAACATTGCCAGCCTGTTGCACGTTCTCCTCGTTGATGAGTACAGGTGTCTCCACGGTTTCATTTACTCCACTGTTAACATTCTCAGTCGACATTCTCAAATACTGCCATAAAACAAGGGTTAATTTAACAAATTAACAAATCACATAATATCCCTATATTATGACCGACCAACAAATAAGCTTAGGTAGGACACACTAGCGAAGGATTTACTCGTCTCTCCCCTCCTAGTTCTATTCCTCGATCTCTGCCAGAGATCATATTCCTAAGCTCTGATACCAACTGTGACGCCCCCAAAATAGGTCCAATCCATCCAACCCATTCTGAGTCGCCAAATACATGGTACAGAAAATAACTACAACTTTATTATTACAATTATCGTGCAAAATACGACAACACATATACTGTGAGTTTAAATACAAATATTATCATCTAGACAGTATTCATACTCAATTAAGTACTCATTATACTTATAGATACACTATTTTACAAAATAGTGAGGACTACTAAAACAACTGTCTTGAACCATCATTCCACACCCCGACTAGTACTCGCTACATTCTCGCCTCCTGAGAAGAAAAATGGAACAACAAGGAAAAGGGTGAGCTCAACTAGCCCAGTAAAGAATATTATGACTAAGATAATATACAACAAATTATCCTTAGTCTTCAACAGGGAAAAATTTAATAGAATACAATAGACAACAAGTTTTAAATCAATATTCGCAGCAGAAAATAATAATTCATAGAAGAGTTACGTAGAGAATGAAATCTACGATTATCTATGAATTTAAAAGCCCATCATCAACATTTTATCCCTGTAACATCAATCAATAAATATCTTGAATCAAATAGTCATCTTTGCACTACATGCCAAAGATATTCATCAGTTGGTCATGTTCATCTCAACATCTGTTCATCTTTGCACTACGGGCCAAAGATATTCATCAGAAATCATTCATCTTTGCACTTCAGGCCAAAGATATTCAGTTATATCATCATTTAAGACTGAGGATGATGAAAAATATTTTAAAGAAAATGAATCCAGTGAAACAAAAGAATAAATATTAAGGATTCGTATTTCAGCTATTCCATGTCCAAAAATACCTCATAAATAATCATAGTGGAGTAAAATTCAAGAATGATCAAAACATGGATACAATCAAAGCTAGTATCCAGAATAGATATTTTGGACGAAAAGAAGAAAATTTCATTTTTCGGTGAATAGTAACTCGTGAATAGTAACTCATGAATAGTAACCCCGACATGAAAAGTTCCAAATTTGATAAAATGTTCAGATCAATACTTCGGCATAATGATATTGAAGAAAATAATATCATTTAAGAAGAAATAACATCCCTTACCTCGGAAAGACGGTACTTCTGACTGGAATACTAGATATAGTGCTGAAGGAAACTTGCACCGTATAGCAACACTCAAAGTATCAAATACTCACAAGAATACGCTCGATATAGAGAGAGAAATAGAGAGAAACTTGTGTTTCTGGTATGATTTTCAATTCTAACCTAAGCATCCTATTTATAGGAAAATGCTTAGAACACCAAAGCAGAAAATTTAATATAATAATAATATATTTATCAAATTTTCCTTAGCCCATCTCTAGACATCTGATCTCAGCCCATTTATATCACATGTTAGCCCACTTAAATGCCAAAAAACGTTTTTCTTCAAAATAATAAATAAAACTTCCAAAAATCGATTATTTCGGAACTTCAGAACTTCAATAATTCATAATAAATAGCCCTTTTATCAGAAAATTCGAATCTCATGAGTTTTTATAGGAAATTCAATTCTCTACAACTTTGCAGAAGAAAATATTTCTAAATTCCAAACAAAAATTGACCGAAATCCACAAACGGGCGATTTTACAGTCAATAATTAATAAATTTTCGGTCAAGAATTGTGTCCACCAACACACAAAATATGTGTTAATCATTTAATGCCACAAAAATACTTTTCCTCCTCATATACTCATATATCCCACATTCATTGTAAAAATATCACCATCAATATATTATTAAAATAATATATTTAAATAAATTATTTTATCAGAAAAAGATAAAATATTAATTTTCAACAATTGTCACATTAAAAATTTTCTCCATCTATATCCACATAAAATTAATATTTTCCTCATCATATAAATCAATAATTAATTATACACAAATAATATTACAGAATCACAGTACTGGCAACCAGGCCGTTCCTAGGAAAGAGGGGGCTTTCCAATAAGGATTTCTCCTTACTAGCGCACAATTAGATGACCAAACCTCTCCTTAGACAAAACTTTCTAGACATTGCCAATAATGTTATCTAATAATATTATTCAGATAATATGAATTATTGCTCCGATAATAGAAAATACTGTGTAGTGACAATTATTAAAATAACAGTAATATAAAATATCAACGCAGCAATTATCAATAAAATAAAATACTGAACAGTAATTACTGTAACCATTATTGAGTAGTGCCTTCTTACGTAAGAATCAATAATTGGTGCAATACAGTGTGCTACTGTGCAACAACACGTATTACTGTGTTTAACCACCGGGTATTCCAACAATATTAACGGTAACAACTACGCTGTTATTTATAAATAACTTATTTTTGTCGTTTTCTTCATCCAATCGCTTTCTGTTATGGGGCCCACACAAGGCTGCGCCGTCGTACGAATATTCCCCGACAACAAGAATATTCCACGACCAAACAAATATTCCCCGACAACAATGAATATTTTAGGACCACTTGCTTATTTAAAATATTTGGGTATTTTACCCATAACTAACCACATTAATCAAATAAACTCTTACTATTTCAAAATAATAAATAGAGGAATTTAAATTTTATTTATTAATAATTTGGGGTCTTACAGACCCAGCGACGATTCGGTCATACAACCGCCGTCTATACTTTTAGCGACGGACAACATATAGCGTCGCTAAAAGTATAGACGACAGTTGTATGACCGAACCATCATCGGGTCCGTCGTTAAAGGGGAGGTGAGCTCGGGTGAGTTGGATAATGGGTGAGCTTATGATCCGAACCGTGTATATATATATATATATATATATATATATATATATATATATATATATATAAGTGGATGAGTTTTGGGTGGTCCGAAAAAATGATTCAGAATTTAGAACAACTAGGCTCTGAACTTCCAAAGAATGTCCTTATCTCATGAAGAATAAAGTGCCACTTCTGAGCTTGCTAACATTGGCGCTAGAAGGAGGGCTGCTTTTCTTCAATCACAATCACCTTTTTTTCGGCAGCATGCTATGGCTAGTAAGAATAACGTCGCTGTCTCAGAAAAGGCAAAGACCCAGCAGTCTCACCAGACTACATAGGTGAGGGGGTCCGTGAAGGACCGCCTGGGATCTAAAGTTCTGGAGGTGGAAGAAATACCAGTTCATGATCTTCGGCGAAAGCTCTTCCACAGTAGTCAGCACACGCCTCAGAAAGCGAGTCAGGCCGATGAGAGACACTCGCGGGCCCTCGTGAGGGAGGACAAAAGAGAAGGCAGCCGAGATCAACGGGAGTTTCTCTTGCAGAAGAAAATGGAACAAAACAAGGATGCCATGTGGGCCCTTCGGCTGCAATAGGAGGAACTCGAGAGACAGATGGCCGACATGGCCGGAGATCAAGAGGCATGTTCTAGGAGGCATAGGAACCGGAGCCGATCCCAGTCACGCCGACGGGGGGAGACGAGAAGAGAAAAGAGCAGGCACAGAAGTCGCTCTCGAGACGGCAGCAGCAGAAGGAGAAGTTGTTCGGCTGAACGCAGATCAGATCACCCAGCAAGGTCGGGCCGAACGAAGAGGGATGTGTCTCCTGAGTACGAGAGGGACCGACGTCGATCGTCCCCTCAGAATGAAGGATCCGACCCCCTCGTTCGAAGGGTGGCCGAGTTGGAAAAATTGCTGAGGGCAAAAAACTCAACGGGGACATCTTCGGCATGCCTAGGATCCCCCTTCTCTCCCGATATCAACCAAGTCACAGCCGACCCAAAAAAGAAGATGCCCCCGATGGAGACGTATGATGGATTGGGAGACCCCTATGACCACTCGGATGGGTATGACCGGCTGATGTCATATTATGGGCATTCGGATGCGGCCAAATGTCATATATTCGCTACAACCCTGAAGAAGAGTGTCAGGGAATGGATGGGGACCCTGGCAGCAGGATCAATCGGATCATGGAACGATCTTCGAGAAAAATTCCATGCTCGGTTCGGAAGCAACCGAAGACGAGGGAAGATCACGGCGTCCCTCATGCAGGTACGACAGAAATCAGATGAGACCCTAGGCCAATACGTTAAACGGTTTCGAGAGGCAGTGGGATCGGTAGCGGAGCTGAATTCCCCACAAGCCCTGGGATTTTTTACAACCGACTTAGACATCGGGAGATATAAGAAGCTGGTAAAGGATTTGGTGATTAACCCTCCGGCAGACTTGACCGAGGCCTTTCATCGGGCAGAAGGGTTCATCGCTATAGAAGAAGCTTTGGGAAATTTCAAACCACACCACCAACCTTATGAGAAATCGAAAGACCGGGAAAAACTGACCTACCAACGTTCGGACAACAACCAGTGGAGATCAGACCGAACGGAAAAGAAAAGCTACAACGGGGGAGGTTCAGGTAGCAACCGACCTCCACTACCCAACCGTAACGTTAGCAAGGTCTATACTCCCCTCACTGCGGATCGGTCAAAAATTCTGCAAGAGATAAAAAACCAACCATTCTACGAGCCATGCCCCAGGCGAACCAAGCCCGGAAGGCGAGGTCGAGACAAGTACTGCGAATACCATCAGAACACTGGAAACTTGACCGAAGCGTGCACCAATCTGATGGACATGATCGCGAAAAATGTTCAGAACGGTCAACTGATACAATATGTAGCAGGTCGGGGAACTGCAGTGGTACCCAGGGAAGAGACTAGAGATCAAGCTCAGGATACTCAGGCTCCCCAGAACCCTCCCGCCCGAGGCGTGGTTGATGTCATTACGGGGGGTTCTGTCGGACGGGTATCGGGGAAGAAGCCGAGCGGACATCTAGGAACAGTGCTGTCGGTCATAGGATCGACGACTAGAAAAGACCGGGTGTATCCTGGAACATCTATATCATTCTCGGACGAAGACTACCCGACAGACCTCATCGAGCCACATGAAGGCGCATTGGTAATAACGGCTCAGGTCGGGATAGTGGATATGAAGAGAATGATGATAGACAACGGGTCTTCAGTCGACATCTTATACACTCATGCCTATCAGAGGTTGTACCTACAAGGAAAGAAGATGGATTTAGGAGGGAAAGGACCCTTGTACGGTTTTAGTGGAAATTCGGTGTATGTGTCGGGCACCATCGAACTGCCAGTTAAGTTCGGCACAGCACCCAATCAGTTCGAGATAATGGTCAGATTTTTTGTTGTTCAAGTAGATTCAACATACAACGCGATCCTCGGAAGACCAACCCTGGCAGCCTTGCAAGCAGTAACTTCGATACCTCACTTCAAAATCAAGTTTCCAACACCGAACGGGATCGGGGAGGTAAAAGGAGACTTAGATATAGCCCGAAGGTGTTATCGGAACAGCCTGATTTCTTTAGGGGTCGGGGTCAGCAAGCATAGACAGACAATGGCCATTGAGATAGAGTCATTCACTGAAGGCAGCACCGAACCACTAGCTCTGCCTGCCGAAGAAACGGAGGACATCGAATTGATACCGGGGCAGAAAGAAAAACTAATTAAGATCAGGTCAGGGTTATCAGAACCCTTCAGGACCGGGCTGATAGAATTACTCCAAGTCTACGCTGATATCTTCGCATGGGAACCCAGCGATATGCTGGGGGTAAGTGAATCAGTGGCTCTGCACCGACTGCACGTGGACCCGGGCAAGAAACCGGTCATACAGAAGCGAAGGATTTTCGCCCCAGAAAGACAAAAAATCATCGACGAAGAGATTGCCAAACTCCTGGAGGCCGAATTTATCTTCGAGATTGATTACCCGGAGTGGTTGGCCAATGTGGTATTGGTCCAGAAGCAAAATGGGAAATAGAGGTTGTGTATCGACTACACGGATCTGAACAGGGCGTGTCCGAAAGATTTCTACCCTTTGCCCAACATAGATCAACTGATCGACGCCACGTCGGGATATGGTATGTTGAGTTTTATGGATGCATTCTCTGGGTACCACCAGATTTCGATGAGTAAGGAAGACATCCCGAAGATAAGTTTTATCACACATCGGGCGATATACACATACAGGAAAATGACCTTCGGGCTACAGAATGTCGGGGCAACTTATCAGCGGATGATGAACTTGGTGTTCACGAAACAATTGGGGAGGAGCATGGAGGTCTACGTAGACGACATGATCGTTAAAAGCATGTCAGTTCGTGATCATCTTGAAGATTTGGAGAACTGCTTTGAGACAGTCAGAAAACGCAAGCTAAGGCTAAACCCGACCAAGTGCACGTTTGGGCTGGGATCGGGAAAATTTCTAGGATATTTGGTCAGAAAAAGAGGAATCGAAGCAAACCCAGAGAAAATCCAGGCAGTCCTGGATATGAAATCCCCAAAGTCATACAAGGACGTGCAGAGACTAACAGGTCGGATCGCGGCCCTTCGAAGGTTCGTCTCTAAATCAGCTGAGAGGTGCCTTCCATTTTTTGACACCTTAAAAGGGCCCAAGAACGAGAAAAGTTTCCAGTGGACTTCAGAATGCGAGGACGCCTTCCAAGGGATCAAACAATATCTTTCTTCGGCACCTCTGCTGATGAAACCGATCCCTTCGGAACCCCTATATCTTTATCTGGCAGCGAGTTCGATGGCAGTGGGAGCAGCATTGGTTCGGGACAAAGGGGGAAATCAGTTCCCCGTATACTACGTCAGCCACGTGCTTCGGGACGCAGAACTCCGATACCCAAACCTGGAAAAATTTGCCTACGCTTTAATCATTGCAAGCAGAAAACTTTGGCATTATTTCCAGGGTCGGGTGGTGGTGGTATACACCGATCAGCCGTTGAAGAAAATTCTACATCGACCAGAGGTTTCGGGCAGACTGGCGGCATGGGCAATGGAGCTAACACAGTTTGCGCTGGAATACCAACCCCGAACAGCTATCAAAGGACAAGCGCTAGCAGACTTCGTAGTGGAATGTTCGTTCTCGGAGTCGGATGTGGGATCGGTGACCAAAACGCAACACCTAGAGACTTCATGGACACTATATGTCGATGGCTCATCAACATCAGACGTCAGTGGTGCAGGGGTCATACTGACGAGTCCCGAAGGATTCAAAGTCCAACAAGCTATTCGATTTAAGTTCAGAGTGACCAATAACGAAGCAGAATACGAGGCTATTCTAGCCGGGTTAAAATTGGCCCGAAGCCTAGAAGTACAAAACTTGTTCATCTACAGTGACTCGCAGCTGGTCGTCAAACATATTTCGGGAGAGTATGAGGCTCGGGGGGCAAGAATGGCAAAATACTTAGCCGAAACAAAGAATAAACTGACATACTTCCACTCGGTCAGCTGTCAGGGAGTTGACCGATCTGACAATACAGTAGCAGATGCCCTGGCCAGACTGGCGACAACCGAAGCCAACTCCTTCAACGGTTCGGTATATCTAGAGACATTGGAGCAGCCAAGTGTCCCGAAAGAGGAGGTATTATGTGTTAATCGGCTGAACTGTTGGCTTACGCCTTACATCTATTATTTGACTGACGAAACATTACCGTCGGACCGCATCCTAGCAAGGAAGATCAAGCATCGAAGTTCGAACTTTGTACTGATCGATGGAGATTTGTACCGAAGAGCCTTCAGCTCTCCCCTTCTTAGATGTTTAACACCGACAGAGGCAAACTACACACTGCGGGAGGTACATGAAGGGATCTGTGGGGATCACATGGGAGCTAAGTCACTGGCACATAAAATTCTAAGGCAGGGGTATTACTGGCCGACTATCTACGCAGAAGCCAAGGAACTTGTCAAAAAATGTCCCAAGTGTCAACTAAACAGCAACATCCCACATCAACCACCCGAAGAGCTCTATTCGGTTCTATCCCCGATCCTGTTCGCAGTATGGGGGATCGACATCATGGGGCCTCTGCCAAAGGAAAAAGGACAGATCAGTTTCATAATAGTGGCTATCGATTACATGACGAAGTGGGTCGAAGCCAAACCACTGCAGAAGATCACCGAACAAGAATGCCTGAAATTCTTGAAAGAAGGAATAGTATATCGGTTCGGCATTTCGATGGCAGTAGTATCAGATAACGGCAGACAGTTCGTGGGATCCAAGTTTGAAAGCTTCCTGAAAGAGCTAGGAATTCAACACCGACAGACCTCGGTTGCCCACCCTCAGTCGAACGGCCAAGTAGAGGTAACCAACCGAACCTTACTCAACGGCATAAAAAGAAGGTTGGATGAATTGAAGGGTCGGTGGCCCGAGGAACTACTCAGCGTTTTGTGGGCATACCGGACGACCCCAAGGACAACCACTGGAGACTCCCCTTTCCGGCTGGCCTATGGGACCGATGCACTCATACCAGTAGAGATCGGGTCACCCACTCTTCGGGTCAGCCAGTACAAAGAGCTATACAATGATGAAGGTTTGAAAATAAATCTGGATATGCTAGATGAAGCTCGTGACTCCGCTGTGTTGAGGTTGGCCATCTACCAGCAGAGAACAGCTCGACACTATAACCAGAAGGTTAAGCTGAGGAGGTTCGAGTTAGGAGATTTGGTGCTTCGGGAAGCAGAGGCATCAACCCCCCAGAACACAAGCAAGTTAATGCCTAACTGGGAGGGGCCTTATGAGATAATTGATGTGCCGAAGCTAGGGACTTACCGGCTTCGAGCAATGGATGGGACGGAAGTAAAGAATACATGGCATGCTGGAAGACTTAGAAAATATTACCAATAGATTCAGGTCTACCTTTTCCTTCAATTATGTAATTTATGCAATTTATCAATGAAATGAAAACTTCTCTTCGAGAAATGATTGTACTCCATCTAAATCTGCATTGCTTTACCGATCAGATAAGCTTCGTACGAAAATGATCAGACAACCCGAGAGGATTTAACTGATCATTGAACGCCGTAAGTACAACTGAGGGACAAAGCTACACATCCGATCAGATAAGCTTCGAGCGTAAAACGATCAGACAGTCCGAAAGAACTTAACTGACTGATAAAATGCCACAAGTATAATTGATCGATAAAAGTTACAAATCCGAGACAGTACGCTTTAGACATAAATTGACCAGACAGTCAGAAATGACCTAACTGTGCGATAAAAGTAAAGTTAAACTGATCGAGAAAACTACTTAGAAATCTTTTATCTTCATTCATATTCTAATGGTTTTACAGTTCCCGATCAGATAGGCTTCGGGTACATACACCGTCGGCCTCTCTGGTCAGGTTGAATTACAAAACTTAGAAAAGAAAAAACTACAAGTATAAACAAGTTCAAGAGAAAATTAAGGGGAACCAGCATCGGCTTCGGCCTCGGACTCCTCGTCAGAAGAATCAAGGATCGAGGCGTCCAGACCAGCATCAACAAGCTTCGCTCGGGCCTTCTCCCGATAAGCTTCGACACCCTCTGCAAACTGGGTCATAATCTTATCGGTCAGGGCGGGCGATTCTTCGTATTCTCTGATGGCAGCCTGCTTAATGATGGCCTGTTCGGCCATCAAAGTATTGTTCGCGTGGATCAAGGTACTCAGCTGAGCATGAACCCCCGCGAACTTCCCCTCGATGACCTGAAGGTTCCCCACCAAGGTCCTATTCTCTTCGACCAGAAGTTCCTTATCCTGCACCAGCTTTTTGGCGTGACCATCGAGACCGACGAACTCTTGTAGAAGTAATGAATGTTGGTCTTCGAGTTCGGCGATTCGGCGGTTAGCCCGGGTCACCTTATTTCTGGTGTCAGCATGAAGGTCTCTTTCCTTCTTCAACTCGGCATCCCGAGCCCGAAGCTCACCCTCGAGAACGCTCGCATCAGTCCCCAGCTGAAGCTCTCTCCTAGTAGATCGAGCAAGTGGAGTGATGGCACGAGCGAGAATGGCGTTGGCCTAAATATTAAAGACATATTGGTCGAACAAAACAAAACAAAAAACAAAATAAAGTTAATATATAAGGGTCGCGGAGAATACCTGAGTCTGCGCTCGGATATATGAAACCAGAAATTCCTCGGACGAGAAGTTCTTGAACCGCTCATCATCACCAGAAAGCTTGAATTGATCAAGCAAATGGAAAGAAAATTTTTCAGCTGGGCTCTTCGGCCAACAGGTAGTTGGTGATCCTCCGAAAGAGCTAGCTTTGGACTTCGGGGAGGAAGCTTGGATCGGGGCAACGACCTCCTTGGCTTGGGGGGGCCCTTCGATCAACCACAGCTTCTTCGAGGCCGGTTCCGGAAGCTGATCCTCGGTATCCTCCGAATCTTCGACCACCGTCACTATGGTCGGAGGTGGGGGAGTTGATTTGAGAACAGGCTTCGGCGGGGCCACAACGATGGCCTTGGGGGGAGCTCGAACAGAAGAAGATCTCTTCTTCAACTTCTTTAGCAAAGCCATCTTGTCGGCCCCCTTCATCTACAACACACTTTTCGTGGAAGCATCAGCCTGGGAAGGTTCGGGAAGAGGACCGGTTGACGAACCGACAGACATTTCGGCAATAAGAACAGCCTCGTCTGAAGGAGAGTCATCAGCGACAGGGAGATGGATGGGCTCGACGAGGATCGGCAGTGGGGACAGAGCCACTTCAGCATTGTTAGGCTTGAAGATGGTCACTACAACACAAAATAAAAGGATCATTAATAAAATCGAAGCAAAGGATCGGGAGAATAAGAAAACGGGTTCGGATAGGACAACTTACAGCCGTGTTCGTAGAGCCAGGATTCGTTGGACACGATCCCCAGACCCCAGCTGGTCTGCTTCAGAAGGGCGTAAAACTTCTTGAATGCAACCGAACGACTCTTCGAAAATTTGTTGACTTTCATGGGGATGTCTTCGGGACCGGCCCAGTTGGGGAGTAGGTTGAGATCAGTTCCCCTCATGAAGAACCATTGTGAATGCTACCCCTTGTTACTGGATGGGGTCTTCACGAAGGTGTCCCGTCCAGGAACACGGTTCAGATGGCGTAGGCCGGGCTCTTTTGACCGACCAACCGAGAACAGGACGAAGAAGAAGTCCAGCCCGGGGGTGATGCCAGCCACCTGGCAGAGGGCGATGAAGCTGATCAGCTGGATGTAGGAGTTGGGAGCCAGCTGGGAAAACCCGATCCCTACCAGGCAGAGGAAAGAAGAGATGAATTCGTGGAGGGGGAACCGAACCCCGTACCTTAGGGCATACAGGTGGACGGCTACCCAATCGCCCTCGGGTCGGTGGTACATCCTCTCGCTGGCCTCTGGAACCCGAAGCTTATATTCTTTGGGGATGTTGAATAAGGTTCGAATGTCCGACAGTTGAGAGGGGGTGATGGAAGATTTGGTGTTTATGACAGCGTAGTCGATTTCCGAAGCGTAGAGTTGGCGAATTCGGGTTTCGACATTCTCCACGGAGACTTCGATCGGAGCAGCCTCCAACTCGACTTGGAGAAGGACGCCGAAAGTAAGAGTGGGAGTGCCGACTGCTGTGACTGTTGTGGGACGAGGATCGCTGGAATCAGCCATTTGTGGTGGTTTGAAAGGAGGAAAGGTACAAGACAAGAGTTTAAAGGGGAAATGGCACGGATTGAAGAAATCTGGAGAAATGAGTATCTCGCCGGAAATCTCCCTTGCCGAAAAAACTTTAGAGAAAATTTTCAAAATGTAGATGGCTCGAAAAAGTGATAGTGATGGATGTTGGGGGACTTATATAGCATGTCCGGCACTGTTTCCAATGGCAGCTATTTATGGTAGATGGGGCCCAGTTATGAAAAAGCGTGTACCAGCTCGTTTTTCGTGAAGAAACCGCTTGGATTCCCGAGACAACTCATCATTATGGCGTGACTATCCAAATTCATGTCCTTTCAAGTCTCATGTCATAAATATCTTATAACAAGAGACTGGGGGGCAATGTTCGGGAGTGTTTTACTAACCCTCTTTTGGGCTGAAGGCTTGGGCCGGGTCAAAGGAGGTCGGACTCATGTGTTCGGTAGCATAGAGGAGGATGAGGTCGGGTACCCGAGCCCAATAGGCCGGGACCCGGTTGTGACCATGGAGGTCGGGGTCGGGCCTTCGCGTCTTTTGGGACAGGGCCCAGACCGGTGTTTTTGTCTGGCTGATAGGTTGGGCCTAAAAGTTTGAGCAGCCCACATGCAGAGTTGGAGTGATAAGGAGTTTACGTGATTAAGGGTCCTAACCCTAATCATATGATGACAAGGTAACTCCAAAGGTAGTATTGGAAAGGGATTCCACTTGCACCTTTTAAAAAGATTGTGTTGGACCCAAATATGGTAGCTAACATATTTAGGAGTCCTATTCCAATTCGGAGAAGGAGACCCAGGTAATATAAATACGAGGCCAAAGTTACAATTAAGAGATAATACTTATTTTGAGCACTAAACACTTACGCCTCCATTGTTAAACCTTGTGAACGGCTTTTATTTATTCTCACACCGGAGCCATCCCCCGGCGGCACGGCCGTCAAACTTCTGTGTGATCCGTTATTGTGCAGGTTTCAGCACGTGGATTCTGTGATTGGACGCGCGGACGAACTTGGCGTTAACACTAACGGTGTGAGTCGTGTGACCTATCGAACACACTGTGAAAGGGAACATTCAACATTTCATGTTAAAGTATAGTAGCATGACGTAATAATAGTACTCAATCATTTAAGAATAAATTTAATGACATTATAATTTTTAATTTAAAAATAAAAATAATTTTTTAACTTTAAAATTAGTAGAAAATAAAAATATCTTTAATTTTAAAACTGAACAAGTATATGTTGAAACAAAATTGTGATATTGATCATTGAAATAAGGAAATTGATATTTTTCACATAATTTTTTGATATTTTTATATAAAAAGTATCGCTATAGATGTATAGCGACAATAAAAATTGTCGCTATAGGATCTATAGCGACGATTTTCATATAAAAATATCAAAAATTCTTGTGAAAATATCAATTTCTTTGAAATAATAGTTGAGGAGATATATGATTTAAATAGCATGAATAATAGAAGGATAGAGTGGGTTGGATATTTCTTATATGATTGTATTCGTTTCTTGTCTTTAGGCGGGTCAAGCACAATGATACGGTCGGGCACGGGCACAAAAAGAACTTAATTTCAGCCGACAGTATACATTAAATTTCTATAAATTGACAGCATAAAAAAATTTATATTAACAAAGAATAGGATTATAATGCGTTATTAATAAAATATGTGATCTTTTTATTGCTTATTTATTAAGAAAAATAAAAATAATAATACACAAATAGTGGATAGAATAATTTAACATAAATTAAAGTAAACAAATGTAAAGTGCAGCAAATATATATATATATATATATATATATATATATATATATATATATATATATATATATATATATATATATATAGTTTTGGAGAAAGGAAAAGGGACAGAAACAAAGACAAATCTTTTAGTGATCCAAGCTTCTCAATTATTGACTAGGCCCCAAATGCATTCACGAGCCTCCGGGCTCAGTCCATGAAACTTGGTGTAATAATCCATAAGTTTGTAACAGTACTCCTCATTAATGCCAAAACCTTGGGACCATTAATAAAGAGTAGACAGAATCCTAGGTTGTCTTTTCTTAGAAAATACAGTTATATACTCCCTCCGTTCCTTAATATAAGTTATTTTACAGAAATATTTTTATTCCTAAATATAAGTCGTTTGAGAATTTCAAGTAAGCATTAATTGCTTAGTTTCCAATATTAACCCAAATAATAAATGTAACTTTGGTTCTCTCACTATTTTTTGTCCAATAAATAACACTCTCTTCTTCCAATATAAGGGCAATATAGACAATTGATAGTATATTTAATGTTATACAATTATTTCCTTAATACTTGTGTACAATTCTAACACGACTTATATTAAGTAACGGAATAAGTATACAATACATCCACAAACATACACAAATATAGAGAGAGAGAGAGAGAGAGAGAAAAACCTTCTCCAGCGAACTCAATGAACGGACTACAAACGAACTGCAGCAAAAAAAACACGCGGGTTACATTTGTAAATGTATGGGTCGGCAAAATGGGTCAAACAAAACAAAACCCATTATGCCTCAGCCATTAATTTCTCTCTCTAACTCTACCCCCTCTCTCTCACCACGAACCTTTAGCAAACAGAAGGTAAAGGAACAGGCGCGGCTCCGGCCAACGGAAGCATCTGCAAACGAAGGTGAGGGTACTTCACATTATTAATTTTGTAATTTTTGTTTTTCGCGTAAGAAATCTAGGGTTTATTAGGTGGTTTTGAATTGGGGTTCATTTTGCCCCTTTTCCCCTAACGTAGCTCTTCGATTGGTTTGAGATAGATCACTTCCCTGTAGAGATTAGGCCTACCGCATTTTCTATTGAAAGTTTTGGGTTGATTTTGTTCCGTTTTATTTTTTGATTTTTTAGCTGATATGCCCTTTTTCTAATTTAGGATAAATAGGGAATATTAAGGTGATGTTGATTTGTGAAATGAATGGTACGATAATCTTGATCACGCATTAATAATGCAATAGCAGAGTCTTTCTCACCTAACTTTTATGGTATGGGTTGATTATGAAGGTTACAAAATAGAGACAAGACAAAATCTAAGATCTGTTACTGCAAAATTCAAGCATTGTTATAAACTGCAGAAGCATAAAATTGAGCAGATTAATGTTATAGAGCTTTAGCAAAAGTTACAAGGTTCAGTACTATGCATCTCAAAATTCCAATGTTAACGCCTTTTTTGGGCCAACAACTCAGTTCACTACTTGATCCAACTCAAAACTAAATGCAGTCTAGAGGCTTACACCGTCGTTACAAAGAAAGAATTTTTGAATGCAGTTCACTACTTCACTACTTAATCCAACTTTTGAATACTTTTGAATAATTTTTGAAATGGGATATGTCTAAGGGAGTAAAAGTTGGTGAGAAAGACTCTGCTATTGAAAAGAAAGAAAAAAAAATTATTGCTAGTTGTGGCACTTCACCATTTTGTATAAGGTTGCAAGCAAAAATTAATACTGGTTGTGGCACTTCTTTTTTAATGATGGTCTAAAATGACAATACTTCACATTTACCATCACAATTGCATTATCATGCTATCATTTCCAAATTAAGCTCTATATAAAATTAAGCTCTGAATTTGGCAAAACATCAATATATAGTTATACAAGCATATAAATTTAACAACCCTCTTCACCATCTGAGAGAGAGGGAGACAGACCATGGTTTTAAAAATTAAGAGCACAAAGAAGTCATTACCATTAATAGGAAAAGATTCAAAATCATTCAAACTGAAACCCAATTATGCCAATTAAAGGTAACATAAACCTAGGAAATTCATAGGGATGAGAGGAGAGGTGGGAGGAACGGGCATAGCCAGAAGAGAAGCTATGACATAAAAATAGGAAACGCTAAGAATTGAAGAACTACAAAAAGTTCTAATACAATGCAAAAAAAAAACAAAAGCTTTGAATGAACTTTTTGTTAAGAAATATACACATCTGGTTGACTCTTGCAATGCCACGGACCAGTAAATACTCTTGCAATGCCACGGACCACAAACATACTCCTTCCTTTTCACTTCATCACTTCCTTCGATTTTCTTAGTAGCCCAACTTCGAATACTAAATCCTTCCTCTTTAGCATATGCATTGTAAAAATCCCGTACTTCATCTATTGTTTGGAATTCTTTTCCAACACCAAGTTTGAGATGGTCGGCTACTTGCGGATTATAAATAAAATTATCATCCTCATTCATCACCACATTCATCACTACCCCATACTTCATCGTCTAAATTATCATCCATCCTACAGTTAAAAAAAAACAAATAACATTGATTCTTATAATCATAAAACCAATTATGAGTGTGAATTTGAGTGTGAAAATGGTACAATTAATATAAACATTGAGATTTCACAAAGCAAGTACCATATTAATAACTGTACCATATTTGTACCACATTGATGTATTAATTTTGATAATATAATAACAAGTATGTTATTTTATATTATTAGCAACAAAATGAGATCTGTTGTGGGATAAATTTTTTGACCCAGAATGGGACTCTGCTTTGGAATGGATGGGGTAATATCTTTATATTCATATCGACAAGCAGAACATGCAAGTTACCAACTTTTAATATTTCTGGAGTTGGCTAAAATGGACAATTAGCAAAAAAAAAAAAAGGGACAATTACTAAGCTAAATTTGCCATATTTTTTCCTTTCAATATTGTAAATTCAATGCTTATATATATTATCGACCTTTTTAAAGAGAAAAGGGAGAAAAAGCAACTGCCCCTTTTTTATCAGTTATCTACAAGTACTGGATATACCATTCATGTCATCTTCTACAACCAAACTACAAGAGAGATGCATCAATTCCCCTTGTCAGAAGTTGAGATATTAAGTTTTCTTTCTTTGTAACGACGGTGTAAGCCTCTAGACTGCATTTAGTTTTGAGTTGGATCAAGTAGTGAACTGAGTTGTTGGCCCAAAAAAGGCGTTAACATTGGAATTTTGAGATGCATAGTACTGAACCTTGTAACTTTTGCTAAAGCTCTATAACATTAATCTGCTCAATTTTATGCTTTTGCAGTTTATAACAATGCTTGAATTTTGCACTAACAGATCTTAGATTTTGTCTTGTCTCTATTTTGTAACCTTCATAATCAACCCATACAATAAAAGTTAGGTGAGAAAGACTCTGCTATTGCATTATTAATGCGTGATCAAGATTATCATACCATTCATTTCACAATGCAACATCACCTTAATATTTCCTATTTATCCTAAATTAGAAAAAGGGCATATCAGCTAAAAAATAAAAAAATAGAACGAAACAAAATCAACCGAAAACTTTCGATAGAAAATGCAGTAGGCCTAATCTCTACAGGGAAGTGATCTGTCTCAAACCAATCGAAGAGTTACGTTTGGGGAAAAGGGGCAGAATGAACCCCAATTCAAAACCACCTAATAAACCCTAGATTTCTTACGCGAAAAAAAAAACTTACAAAATTAATAAAGTGAAGTACCCTCACCTTCGTTTACAGATGCTTCCGTTGGCCGGAGTCGCGTCTGTTCCTTTACCTTCTGTTTGCTACAGGTTCGTGGTGAGTGAGAGGGGGAAGAGTTAGTGAGAGAAATTGATGGCTGAGGCGTAATGGGTTTTGTTTTGTTTAACCCATTTTGCCGACCCACGTATTTACAAATGTAACCCGCGTGTGTTTTTTGGCTGCAGTTCGTTTGTAGTCCATTCATCGAGTTCGCTAGAGAAGGTTTTCCTATATATATATATATATATATATATATATATATATATATGAGATTCAATCTATGACAACCGGTTGCTAGAACACTATTCATAACAACCAACTTACAACACCATGTAGCGGCTTAGTGATATTTTATATTAAAAAAAAGCAACCGCTACACCTAGTAACGGCTCTGTCTTAACAACTCTTGCTTGGTCTGACATGCTTGGTCATTACTATTTTGGGTAGTCTCATGTTAAATGTCCACTTTCTTTTAAGGGTTAATTACATATAATAGTACAATTTACTAAAATATTACAAAAAAAGTGCACAAACAAAATAATTATAAAAAGAGTGCATATGCAATATTTAATTACAAAAAGAGTGCAATCTTATCCTTTTTATTTAGTTGACTGATTTAATGAGTTATTGATAATGGCCATGTTTGTAGGGATTTAAATTTTATCTCTATCTCATCAACCTCCATATTCTTATCTAACGAATCAATGGAGTAACCGCCTTCTTCTTCCTTTTCGGTCGTCGCCTTCTTCCTCTGCCGCAGTCGCAGTCTTCTTCCTCACCTTCGCCCCCCGCCACTGCTCCACCGGCAGCCGCCCCACCCTCACCCCTGCCACTACTCCTCCTGCCCCCGCCCCCGCCCCCGCCCTAGCCCCACACCCTCTCCTTCCCCTTCCTCCGCCTCCCTTCTCCTACCCCGCCCACGCCCACCCCCTCCCTCCGCCTCCTACCGCCATCCCCCTCCTCCCGCCCCCCTTTCTCCTCCTCCCGCCCCCCATTCTCCTCCCAACCCCACCCCACCCCACCCCACCCCCTCCCCTCCGCCTCCCCTCCCATCCCCTCCCCTTCCTCTTCCTCTTCCTCTGCCTCCTCCCGCCCCCTTTCTCCTCCTCCCCCAGATCGATCCAAGGTGGCTGTCGGTGGAGGCCCCGCCACTGCCGCGATGGAGGCCCCTCCACCATCCGTTGCTTCCCCTCCACCACCGGTCCGTTCTCCAATTCCACCGGTAATCAAACCTTAATATGTTGGTAACCAAATAGGCATACCAAGGTAACCAAACCTTCGTAACAAGGTAACCGAACCTTAATATAAAGGTTTCCTTGTTATGAAGGTTTGATTACCTTATTATGAAGGTTTGGTTACATTTGTATGAAGGGTTGGTTACCTTGGTATGAAGGTAACAAATTCAGTTTTATTAAGTTACTAATTTATTTTAGATGTGATGCAGTTAGTAACCAAATTTCATGTAGTTGGTTACCAAATCATTTGATAAGGTAACCAATTCAGTTTTATTAGCTTACTAATTTATTTTAGATGTGATGCAGTTGGTAACCAACTTTCATGTAGTTGGTTACCAAATCATTTGATAAGGTAACCAATTCAGTTTTATTAGCTTACTAATTTATTTTGAATGTGATGCAGTTGGTAACCAAAATTTATGCAGTTGGTTACTAAACCTTCCGATAAGGCAACCAATTTAATTTTTTTAGGTTACTAATTTATTTTAGATGTGATGCAGTTGCCGGTGGTGGTGGCGGCGGCGACAGCGATGACGACGAGAGAGGAGGATGATGAACATTAGCTCCTTTATAATTTTTTATTTTTAATTTTCTCATTTTGATTTGAATTTTGAAATATAGATTTGAAATTGTTGTTAGAGACAAAAGATTTGAATTTGAATTATTAATTATGGCTATTAGTTGTCCTTGATTTTAAGTTTTTTTATTAATATAAATTGTACTATTTTTGTAATATGAGTCTTAATTACACTCTTTTTGTAATTATTTAGTTGATGCACTTTTCTTGTAATTTCTTTCTATTTGTTGTATACTTATGTAAAGGACCCCTTTTAATAACTAAAATTTTACATAATTTTTCCTATTATACCCTTAACATTAAATATTTCATATTTTTTTTATTCTAATTCCCTTTCCATATTCAATAAGTATAATTAGTTATGTGTTGAAAATATTTTGAATTGAAAAACTAAAAAGTCACTATCTCACCTATATTGAAAATGATTAAACATATTATAATGGACAGTTTTATCATTTTATTCTTTTTTTCTTAATATACGTAAAAAATTCACTAAAACTTTTATATTGGGATGGAGGAAGTAAGTTTTATAGGAGTATAGTTTTTTTTTTACCTTATCAATAATCCTTCACAAAATAAATCCTAATTTGTGATGGTAAGATGTAAGGTGAAAAAGCCCTCCCGCAGATATATGAAACGTTAAAAAAAACAGAAAAGAAAAAAAGACAGGTACCCTAATATCGTGTATACGAATAATATAAATCGTTTTAGAGAAATATTTTTGTTCTTTAATATAAGTAGTTTGAGAATTTTAAGTAAGCATTAATTACTTAGTTTTCAATATTACCCTAAATATTAAATGTAATTTTGATTTACTCACTATTTTCAGTCCAATAAATAACAATTTCTTTTTTCAATACAAGGACAATATAGATAATTGATATTATAATTAATGTTATATAATTATTTTCTTAATACTTATTCAGAATTCTAAAATAACTTATACTCCCTCCGTCCCAAATTAACTGCTCAATTTTGACTTTTTTAAGTCAAATTGATTATTTTTAGAATTAATAATTAAGCATATATAAATATATTTCTAAAATTATAAAAATTAGGATTAGTAATAAATTGTATATACTTTCTTTTGGTTATAATCTATTCACCTATATTTTAGCAAAAATAGTAAAAATATTAGTTTTAAAAATAGTCAATTTAACTTTAAAAAGTCAAAACTGAGCAATTAATTTGAGACGGAGGGAGTATTACAGATCGGAGGGAGTAACTTGTAAGTGTACATACTTCAATATGTATGTGGCCAAATAATTTAGTATTAAATACTAGTAGCTAATTCAATTCCTTCATCATTTCTCAAAATTCACGTGAAAAAGATCCCCGTAATTGATAAAACCAGTGGGGTTTAGAAGAAAATAGTGCGTGATTCAATCAAAGAGAAAATGTGATGTCAGCAATGAAGTCATCCTCTTAAAAAGGGGAAAAAAATAAATTAAACTTGTGCAAATCACTCCGATAACTAGGATTTAAAGAGGTTGAAAGCCTACTAAGTAGGCCCTCCATCCCAAAATAATAGACATTTTAGAGTATTTCATTTAGATTAAGAATAGATACAATTTTACTATTTTATCTTTAGATCTCATTTAATTCTCCATTTGTTCCTCTTTCTTCCTCATCTTGTCCCTCTTCTTCTATTTGTTATTCTGTTCGTTCAACTCCACTTAGGAATAAAATCTGATAATTTTCACTCTCTACCTCTTCTATAAAATCTGTTCATCTCCATCCCTCATCCCTCTACAAACCTTCTCTCTATACCTCTTTTATACCTCCTCTCTCTCTAAACAGAACCAGCTCTATTTGTATCTGCCGATTTGGAACGAGATCACCGGATCTGCTCTGTTCTTTTCAAGCTGGAACGGATATGTTATTATGGGATCTGCGGATCTGTTATTATGGGATCACCAGAACCGGCTCTGATTAGAGTTGAGTATTATGGTAGAGTTGAGTATTATAGGAGTATTAATGGTGGTGGAGAAGGAAGGGTAAAGAAAGAAAAAAATAGGCAAAATAATCTTGGTTTTAGAAAATGTAAAATATTTTGGGAAAAAAAAACACACTCTAAAACGTCTGTTATTTTGGGATGGAGGGAGTACTAATTTTGATTAGAAGAGTTGTAAAATAATTGAGTGTTTAATTAAATAATCAATTCAAAGGTGCTTTTTTTAATAGAATATTTTTATTATTTTTTTTACTAAATAAAACTCTTTTGTGTGGAACTGAGACATTATGAAATTGAAAACTTTAAAATTAACGTGTGAAATAATCAAGTAAAATTGCATTGCATATAGTGAAAAATATAGATATCTTTGAAGGTATTTAACTAATATACTTTATACGGTTAATACGTTAATTTTTAATTTTATTAATTAAATTTTATGTGATAAATATAAAATATATATAAAAATATTTAAATATATGAATTTTATTATGATTTGGCATGCATATCAGTGACGGTATAGTAGTAAAAGTACAATAAATCTAACAAGTTAAAAAATATATTTACTTTACCAGATAACAATAATAATGGTGTTATATAATTTTTAATTTGGAAAAGTTGCTAGAATTGACAAATTCGATGGGATAGGCGGGGGCCACTCAATAAAGCCAAACAATTTCTTTCTAGAAGAAAATTTGTATATTCAGAATACCAAGACCATGAGACGTCGGCAGTGAAGTCATTCCGCAGGGTGGCATGATGATATAGTGACGTGCTAATATATATATATATATATATATATATATATATATATATATATATATATATATGTATATGTATAACCACATTCATGACAATCGGTTGCTGAGAACAACTCAAAAAATTAAGGCACAATAACTTGTAATAATTGAAACAATTAAAATAAGACGCTCTATTTTAATTGTTCCAACCGCTACAAGCTGTAGCGGCTTGAGTAATTTTGTTATTGTGGGTTAAATTTCTATTGGTGCATGGCATGTGGGACTGTCTTGAGGGGTCACTAGTTTAATGATTGGTTATTAGTTTTATTGAATTAAATTAAATTATGAAACTAATAAGGAGAAATAATTATTAATTATAAAAAATAAATAATTATTAATTATGAAATAATTAATAATTAATTAATTAATAATTTATTTATTTATTATTAATTTATTTTTTATAACCTTTTATTCACTCAATTAAATATTAAATAATAAATGTTTTATATTTAATTTATATAAAACTAAATATAAATAAAACTTATATACAACTAAATATAAATAAATTGATGAAAGTAAAAGTTTTATTTATATAAAACTAAATATAAATAAAGTTTTATTTATATAAAACTAAAGTTTTATTTATATAAAACTAAAGTTTTATTATATAATTAAAAGTTTTATATTTAATTTATATAAAACTAAATATAAATAAAACTTATATAAAACTAAATATAAATAAATTGATGAAAGTAAAAGTTTTATTTATTTATATTTAGTTTTATATAAGTTTTATTTATATTTAGTTTTATATAAATTAAATATAAAACATTTATTATATAATTTTTAATTGAGTAAATAAAAGGTTATAAAAAATAAATTAATAATAAATAAATTATTTATTTATTAATTATTAATTATTTCATAATTAATAATTATTTATTTTTTATAATTAATAATTATTTCCCCTTATTAGTTTTTCATAATTTAGTTTAATTCAATAAAACTAATAACCAATCATCAAACTAGTGACCTCTCAAGGCAGTCCCACATGCCATGCACAAAGAGAAATTTAACCCACAACAACAAAATTACTCCAGCCGCTACACCTTGTAGCGGTTGTGTAACACCCCCTTTCCGAAATAGAAAGAGAGCTTACACAAAACATAACAAAATCGATGAATTTAATAGCAAGACTTAAGCCACAATAGAATAGCCTTAATATCTGATAAATACCACAAGTTAACCATAATAAATCTCCAGCTGACTCAAACCACAATCTAAAATAATTATTACAATTCCAAGTAAACTGACACATCAAGTCTAAACAGAATATTTCTAAATCATTGGAATGAATGGAGCTCTCATCACACTTGCCCTTGATTCCCCTGATTACCTGCCGGAAGAAAACACAGCATGAGCCAATTGCCCAGTACGGATATAGAATACAAATAATGAACCAAAATAACTAACTCAATTAAATGATTAGAGACGAAACGAGCTGAAACGAAACGAACAAATCTAACACAACGAAATAATAGGCTGAAACAAATGGCTGGGTGTTATTTCATACCGAGCTCAAAATAAAACAGAAATATACCTTGCCACACAGGCAAGTCAAATAATGCTACATAGGCAAATCAAATAATGCCACACAGGCAAGTCACATACATTGGACCGCGAATCCAATGCATGTAAAATCGGAAGGCGTGTTTGGCACAAACATCACTACTCCGCAGAACAGAACAGAACAGAAAACTAGAGTCGACCCATACGCCTCCCACAACAAAACACCAAATGACCAACTCCCACCAGAGCGCAAAACGGAGACGCCGTGGACTGATCACACCGCCACGGAAGGTGTCATGCCTCGGTGCCAAGAGGACATGCCTGTGGTACCCCCACAGGTGGTTATAACTCAGGTATACCCTACGGTATATTCTAACAAAAATATTATGTCACAACACATGCGACACAATATCAACACAAATGGGTTCTAACGTGTATATGTTAAATCGAACGGATCATCGACACAAGTCTACAAAAATATACTAACATGTACATCACTACGAAATCGAAATAAATATTAAACAATGATAACCGAGCTCAAAGAGTACAAATTACGATGTTCTAAATATCAAAATAAACTATCATATGAACTTCATTAAGATCAAAGTATCGAGACAATATTCGAAATCAAAACGAGAAGCCAAAACAAACACACTAAAATTAAAGATTATCGCTGAATGAGTACGGAATCCGTACCTGGATTAAGCAATGTAATACCCAAAGTATATTCCAAAAACTCGTTTAGACTCCCTCCCTCCGACCTAATAAAATAATAAAATTTTATTACAAATCTAACCGTTACTAACATAATATTATTTAATTTTATTAAGTAAATTTATAACTTTATTATTAGAACTAATAAATTAGCAAACACAAATTTTAATTTAATATAATTAACATAAGTTAGTTAATATAATATATATATAAATTATAACCGTACCATATCAATATATATATACCTGGTACCAGAAACCATTAATTAGTTAAATAAATATATATATATATATATATATATATATATATATATATATATATATATATATATATATACACCATCATTGTTATTGTGAATCACTTATATATATGATTACCTAAGTTTACATAAGAAATATATAGCTACTTGACACGATTACCAACAAACCAATTTCAGAGCACTGCTCAAGAAACTATCACTATTATTTAATTAATTAATAAAATAACTAACAATGACCAACTTGATTACCAGCTCAAAAAAATAAAATTGACTTCGCTGCAATCTTCCGCTTGATCTGTCCGTTTCTTTTTAGCAGCCGCCTCTCTTTTTAGTATCTCGGATGAATGATGTTGTTAATACATTATAGGGTTTATATTTTAATTATTGAAATATATTTTATTAAATCTCCAAATTTTAATAGGATTTTAAAATTACATAATTATAAATTTGACCCACTTAATTTAAAGCCCAATTTTACTAATTTAATTTACTCCACACTTATTAATACATTAGCCCACAAAAGTTAAATGATTATTTTGGCCCAAATAAAAACAAAGTCCATTTAATATGTTTTAAACCAAAATAAATTTTTATTATTTAATATTTATTTATTGTTATTTTTCGGGTATTACATCACCTACCCCTTAAAAAGAATTCCGTACCCGGAATCAAAAGAATAGAACGTACCTAATAATCAAAAAGATGCGGATATTCCGCTCGAATAGACTCCTCAAGCTCCCAAGTGGCTTCTCGCTCCGAATGGTTCCTCCACAGAACCTTAACAAACGGAATAGTCTTCCTCCTCATAATCCTTTCTTGACGATCCAAAATCGCCTCAGCTTTCTCCTCACAAGTAATATCTTCCCGAATTTTATCAAACGGATATTGCACCACGTGCAACTGATGATATTGATAACTCCTCAACACCGACACATGGAATACATTGTGCACATGAGCTAGCTGTGGAGGCAAAGCTAACCGATATGCAACCTCACCAACCCTCTCCAAAATCTCAAATGGGCCGATATAACGTGGACTAAGCTTTCCTTTCAACCCGAATCGCTCCATATCCGAAATAAGCTGAGGTTGTGTAATAAGGGCTGCTACACTCCCTGAACTCTTTCTGCTAAGAGCATCTGCAACCACATTTGCCTTTTCCGAGTGATACTGAATTCTAGCATCATAATCTTTCAGAAGCTCCAACCAACACCTTTGCCTCATATTGAGCTCCTTCTGAGTGAAAATGTATTTAAGACTTTTGTGATCAGTGAAGATATCACAAATCTCTCCATACAAATAATGCCTCCAAATCT
This sequence comes from Panax notoginseng, assembly GCA_016801055.1. NCBI lineage: Eukaryota > Viridiplantae > Streptophyta > Magnoliopsida > Apiales > Araliaceae > Panax > Panax notoginseng. The sequence goes on along the minus strand of CM029021.1, from coordinate 25,574,639 downwards.
TTAAGGCAAAGATCACTGCTGCCAACTCCAAATTATGAGTGGGGTAATTCACCTCGTAAGGTTTAAGCTGCCTAGAAGCATAAGCAATCACCTTACCGTGTTGCATCAAAACACACCCCAAGCCCTTCTTAGAAGCATCGCTATAAATCTGGTAACCTCCAGTCCCCGACGGCAATGCAAGTATAGGAGCTGTCACAAGTTGTTTCTTCAATTCCTCGAAACTCTTCTCACGCTCCTCATTCCACACAAACTTCCTGCCCTTTCTCATCAACTGGGTCAATGGTAAGGCAAGCAAAGAGAATCCTTCCACAAATCGCCTATAGTACCCTGCCAAACCCAAGAAACTCTTAATCTCTGTCACTGTAGTAGGTCTTGGCCATTTAGTGATAGCCTCAACCTTCGCAGGATCCACCTTAATGCCTTCAGCCGAAACAACGTGGCCCAAAAATGCAACCTGCTCCAACCAAAACTCACATTTAGAGAATTTAGCATATAATTTCTCTTTCTGCAAAATCCCCAACACTGTGCGAAGATGCTCCTCATGTTCTTCCTTAGACTTGGAGTAAACCAAAATATCATCAATAAAGACAATGACAAATTGGTCTAAGTACTCCCTGAACACCCGATTCATTAAATCCATAAACACCGCCGGAGCATTAGTCAACCCGAATTGCATCACCAGAAACTCGTAATGCCCATATCGAGTACGAAAGGCCGTCTTAGGGATAACCTAATCCCTCACCCTCAACTGATGATAACCTGACCTCAAGTATATCTTTGAAAAATATTTTGCCCCTTGAAGTTGGTCAAACAAGTCATCAATCCTCGGCAATGGATACCGATTCCTGATGGTGATCTTGTTCAATTCTCTGTAGTCTATGCAAAGCCTCATAGACCCATCCTTCTTCTTCACAAATAAGACCGGAGCACCCCACGGCGAAACACTCGGCCGAATCACACCACGATCTAACAATTCCTGCAACTGTTCCTTCAACTCCTGCAACTCCAATGGTGCCATCTGATACGGCGCCTTAGAGATAGGCTCCGCACTAGGAACAAGCTCAATAGAAAATTCTACTTCCCGCTGTGGTGGCAACCCTGACAACTCCTCAGGAAACACATCAAAAAAGTTACGAACAATCGGAACATCCTCAATACGAGACTCACCCTTAGAGGTATCTTTCACAAACGCCAAATACCCCTCACAACCCTTTGCTACCAACTTTCCAGCCTTCAAAGCTGAAATTAACTTCAACACCCTACTCGGCTGTGAACCCTGAAACACGAACTCCGGAGACTTCACATCTCCAAATATAACCTTCTTCGCCTGACAATCGATAGTGGCCTGGTGCTTATCCAACCAGTCCATCCCAAGAATGACATCAAAATCGTGCATACTCATCGGGAGAATATTAGCCCTACGAATCCTATCCCCGAAACTGATCGGACACCCTCGATACAAATCAGAAATAACAACAGAAGTCCCCATCGGGGTAGCAATAGATATAACAGAATCTAAAGACTGAGATGGCACACCCAGGTGCCGAACAAAAGACTGAGCAACAACGGAATGAGTAGAGCCCATATCAAATAAAATAGATGCCTCACGATTGCCAACTAAAAGAGTGCTAGAAACAGTACCTGGTGCACCTGCTGCCTGGTTATATGTCAAGGCAAACACTCGACCACCCTGACGTTGACCTCCATTACCACCAATATCTCCACCTCCACCATTTCCACGTGGACCGGTACAATCCCTAGCAATATGACCCATCTGTCCACACAAGAAACATGCACCTGTGAGTCTGTGGCACTGCCTCCCCGGATGATTTGCCCCATAAGTAGCACAAGGAGCTATCGAAATGAGATTCGGGTTACCCCTACCAGTTGGTCCCGGATAACGACCCTGATTCTGCCCCTACTGACGATTATGTCCCTGCTGACGATTCTGTCCATACCAAGGTAACTGAAGCTGACGATTTTGCCCTTGCTGAGGCGTCTGCTGATAATCCCTGTTCTGATTATGTCCACGCCATTGCCCCTGCTGGCCACCACGGTTCTTGTTCCACTGACCATCCTGATTCTTCCCATGCTGACCCGAAGTTTGACCCTGCTGGTCATCTCTGTCCCTCTTTTGACTCCCTTTCGGTTTAGAAGACCGAAATTCTTGTCTCTCTATCTCAATATTCTTTGCAGCATTGGCCACTGCTGACACATCAGCAAACTTAGTGTTAATAAGATGCTGCCGATACCTGTAATGGATCCTCCACTTGAACTTCTCCGCCTGTTCTGCTGCAGTCCCTGCAGAGGTTCCCGCAGCCTGCTAACCTGGTGAACCTCGTCATAAAATCTGTGATGGACTCATCATCTTTCTGTCGAATCGACAGATACTCCCTAGCATAGGCCTCTTTATCAGTAGCTGGGAAGTACTGCTGATAATAGACCTCACAAAATTCCACCCAATTAAGTGTCTCAACAAAATTTTTACCTTTTGTTGTTTTCATCGCTTTCCACCACCTCTGTGCATCCCCTTCCAGCTTGTAAGCAGCAAGCAGCACTATCTGATTATCTGAACACCCTAACACATCAAAAATCTTCTCCAGGTGGGCAATCCAATTCTCTGCCTCAATTGGAGTTGGTGCTGAACTGAATGATTGTGGTTTCTGCTTCTGAAACCTTTCCAACCATACATACATTGCAACCCCTTGCTGATTATGACCATCCGCATTCCCTTCCTCAATATTTGCATGCTGACCATTATTTTCCGCATTTTCTTGCTCAGGAATTTCTGGTGGCGGCTGCTGTATTGCCTGTACAACCTGTGCCACTAACTGAGGTAAGGCCTGATTCACTGCCTGATTCACCAAGTTAGCCAGTTGAGCATTCATCTGATCATTAGGTTGCTCATTGGTCCGACCTTCACCTCTTCCCCTATTGTTACCTCGTCTCCCACCAACTCTAGCTGTTCTTCGAGCCATCTAAGAAAGAGATCACGAATATAAACAAAGTAGATTAGAGACAAATTCGAATATAGCTGATATGATAGCTGAACAGAAAATCAAACAGAATAAAAACCTAACCCAGAAGTCTACCCATAACTCACAGGTCAAACCTAAATAAGTTTTCTACAAGAAAGAACCTAAGCTCTGATACCAACTCTGTAACACCCCCTTTCCAAAATAGAAAGAGAGCTTACTCAAAACATAACAAAACCGATGAATTTAATAGCAAGACTTAAGCCACAATAGAATAGCCTTAATATCTGATAAATACCACAAGTTAACCATAATAAATCTCCAACTGACTCAAACCACAATCTAAAATAATTATTATAATTCCAAGTAAACTGACACATCAAGCCTAAACAAAATATTTCTAAATCATTAGAATGAATGGAGCTCTCATCACACTTGCCCTTGATTCCCCTGATTACCTGCCGGAAGAAAACACAGCATGAGCCAATTTCCCAGTACGGATATAGAATACAAATAATGAACCAAAATAACTAACTCAATTAAATGAAAAGAGACGAAACGAACTGAAACGAAATGAACAAATCTAACACAACGAAATAATAGGCTGAAACAAATGGCTGGGTGTTATTTCATACCGAGCTCAAAATAAAACAGAAATATACCTTGCCACACAGGCAAGTCAAATAATGCCACATAGGTAAATCAAATAATGCCACACAGGCAAGTCACATACATTGGACCGCGAATCCAATGCATGTAAAATCAGAAGGCGTGTTTGGCACAAACATCACCACTCCGCAGAACAGAACAGAACAGAAAACTAGGGTCGACCCATACGCCTCCCACAACAAAATACCAAATGGCCAACTCCCACCGGAGCACAAAACGGAGACGCCGTGGACTGATCACACCACCACGGAAGGTGTCATGCCTCGGTGCCAAGAGGACATGCCTGTGGTACCCCCACAGGTGGTTATAACTCAGGTATACCCTACGGTATATTCTAACAAAAATACTATGTCACAACACATGCGACACAATATCAACACAAATGGGTTCTAACGTGTACATGTTAAATCGAACGGATCATCGACACAAGTCTACAAAAATATACTAACATGTACATCACTACGAAATCGAAATAAATATTAAACAATGATAACCGAGCTCAAAGAGTACAAATTACGATGTTCTAAATATCAAAATAAACTATTATATGAACTTCACTAAGATCAAAGTATCGAGACAATATTCGAAATCAAAACGAGAAGCCAAAACGAACACACTAAAATTAAAGATTATCGCTGAATGAGTACGGAATCCGTACTTGGATTAAGCAATGTAATACCCAAAGTATATTCTAAAAACTCGTTTAGACTCCCTCCGTCCGATCTAATAACATAATAAAATTTTATTACAAATCTAACCGATACTAACATAATATTATTTAATTTTATTAAGTAAATTTATAACTTTATTATTAGAACTAATAAATTAGCAAACACAAATTTTAATTGAATATAATTAACATAAGTTAGTTAATATAATATATATATAAATTATAACCGTACCATATCAATATATATATATACCTGGTACCAGAAACCATTAATTAGTTAAATCTATACATATATATATATATATATATATATATATATATATATATATATATATATATATATATATATACCGTACTCTATATATATAATTACACCATCATTGTTATTGTGAATCACTTATATATATGATTACCTAAGTTTACATAAGAAATATATAGCTACTTGACACGATTACCAACAAACCAATTTCAGAGCACTGCTCAAGAAACTATCACTATTATTTAATTAATTAATAAAATAACTAACAATGACCAACTTACTTGATTACCAGCTCAAAAAAAAAAATTGACTTCGCTGCAATCTTCCACTTGATCTGTCCGTTTCTTTTTAGCAGCCGCCTCTCTTTTTAGTATCTCGGATGAATGATGTTGTTAATACATTATAGGGTTTATATTTTAATTATTGAAATACATTTTATTAAATCTCCAAATTTTAATAGGATTTTAAAATTACATAATTATAAATTTGACCCACTTAATTTAAAGCCCAATTTTATTAATTTAATTTACTCCACACTTATTAATACATTAGCCCACAAAAGTTAAATGATTATTTTGGCCCAAATAAAAACAAAGTCCATTTAATATGTTTTAAACCAAAATAAATTTTTATTATTTAATATTTATTTATTGTTATTTTTCGGGTATTACAGGTTGGGACAATTAAAATGGGACGTCCCATTTTAATTGTCCTAGCCGTTACAAGCTATTGTGCCTTGACTTTTTGGGTTGCTCCCAGCAACCGGTTGCCATGGATGCGGTCCCATATATATATATATATATATATATATATATATATATATATATGAGAATTTATCCGTGGCAAACGTTTGCTAAAAGTACTGTGTAGCAAACGAGTTAATGATCATTGATTTGGACAATGGAAGGCTGGGATTAAACTTTATAAAAGCCCTGCCGCTACAGCCTGTAGCGGCAGTCTACTTTTCCAAAACCAGAGCAAAATTACCAGCATACCCCTGTTATTCAATTCATACATTACTGCTGGAGCCTGTAGCGGCAGACTGCCCCTTTGACCAGCTGACATAACTGACATGACAAGACTGAACGCTGGGAATAGAGAATACGCGTGCACGAAATACCAAAAGCTCTTACCACTACAGATTGTAGCGGCAGACTCTCTACCATTTAACCTCATGCCGCTCCTCTCTCTCCCTGTCAAAGCTTCACTCATTTCCTCTCCTTCCTCTGCCGCTATACACATTTCTTCCCCTACCGGTAGTTAATTTTCCATTCAAGCAGCAAAGCAAAGGAGATTGGCAAGAGAGAAAGTTTGATTGCAACTACAACGACAACAAAATTTGTATTCCGAAAATATTTCTTCGGTAAGATTTATTTTTCAAATATTCAATTAAAAATAAATAAATATTTTAATTATTTTTTCAAAATATTTTACTAAAAAAATTAAAGTTTAAACTTTTAAAAAAAATGATCAATTACTACTATGTCTATATATATGCATTTAAAGTGGTTAAGCCAAAAAAAATATGCATGTGAAAAATATATGCATGTGAAGTAGTTCTTAAGAAAAATAAATAAAAATATGCATGTGAAAGATATATGCATGTGAAGTAGTTATTATTTTGTATTTAATATTATGTCTATATATATGCATGTGAAAAATAAATAAATATATATTTATAATATGCATATGAAGTAGTTATTAAGAAAAATAAAATTTGTGATTTATGTGTTTGGGTAATTATATAACTATGTGGTGAAATAGTTAGTATAATTTTTGACTTTTTATTAAATTATTTGTTTAATAATTATAATGGAGTTTTGTTTTATTATGAATGTTTATTTTGATAAAATATAGTTAGTTATGTGGGATATAATATGCATGTGAGTAATTTAAAATGAAGTTTATTTTACTGTTATTTTTTAGGTACTAGATGGATAGTTGGATTTATGGACCAATTGACCCAAGTGTCCTTAACGACCAACAAAATCATGTGTCAGATGATATATATGACGGAAAAGACAGGGAAAGACTACTCTCATGTCAATTAACTGGAAAAAAAATACGATCAATGGATATTAACAAAAGCTCAAAAAACTCTTTTACAAAAATGTGGGTTTGGGATTTTTTGCTATCCTGCAGTTGTACCACAAACTGACATTAGGCTCGTGTCCGCCTGTCGGAGACTAATAGTTTTCACCTAAATTATGGAGAAATTACAATCACTTTAGAGGATGTACACTTAATTCTTGGGTTGCCGGTAGTTGGCAAGCCCTTAACTTGTCCATTATTTGACACTTCATTGGCTCATTTTAAAGAATGTTTTGGTAGTGAAGTAGTTGCTGAATATCAGGAATCAAAAAAATGCGGCTCTATTTCATTACTATGGTTGCAGCAACATTTTAATAATTGTCCCCCTAAAGCAAGTAAGGAAATTGTTGGTCGATGCACAAAGGCCTATATTTTTTGGTTGTGTGGGGCAATATTGTTCCCCACTAGGAATAAAAACACTGTTCATCCCAAGTATATGTATTTTATTGCCAACGCTAAAAATTGTGTAACGTATTCTTGGGGTGCAGCTGTGTTGGGCTATTTGTATAGGGTTTTATATACTGCCACTAGAAAAGGAGCGAAATATATTAATGGTTGTGTCACTCTTTTACAAATTTGGGTATATGAGCGTATAATAATTGGAAGACCTAACCCCTAGCCTCAATCACAGTTATGGTGACCTAGGGCCCTAGCGTGGGCATACTCAGAAAATCACAGCTACCCTGATATACAACAAAATCCCCATCATCATTTAAAATTTTACCGAGGGGAGTTAGATGTCCAGCCTGAATGGCAAGTAGTTTGGCGCCCTTACGTGAGGTGGGATGACAATATGAATGGATTTAATTTTGAAGGAAGATTGTTGGGATCTGGTAGAATCCCCTTGATCCATTTTGATATTATAGAATACCAGATGCCAGACAGGGTGATGAGACAGTATGGGTTCTTACAAGGTATACCATCTCCGGCAGAAAATCACAAAGAACTTAGAAAGGAAAAAGAACATAGATTTGCCGTCGTTGATTGTATGGCCTTGAGGCGAGTGTACATCGCACATTGGGAGGCTTACATGGAGCATTTGAAGGGACAGCAGTACGAAATTTCCAACTACGTGAATATTGAATCATACATGGCGTGGTATATGAAAATTACACATAGGAAACTGCATCGCCCTCGACGGGAAGGGGACCCAGACCCTACATACGAGCCCCGGACTGTGTACAGTCAGCAACATCATCTTATACAAATGGTACAATAATATTTTTATATTTTAATATAGCGTATTATATTTGTACATACTATCTTGTTTATTAAAAATACTAATATTGTACTTTTATCTTACTTGACAGGTTGAGAGTGCAAAATCCTTACCTGATAAGTGCTTTGCTTTTATTGAGATGCCTCCAGACTATGTAGTTGAGAAACAGATGTGGGACCATCTTTACGGTGTATACAACTCTAAAGTTAGAGGGAACAATGGTGAAGAGCGAGAGGAGCCAAGTAATGTTGCGGCACAAGAGAGTTACATCCCCACGACCCAAGCTTATTCCCTCTTATTCATTCGAGTCTGACTTCACAGAGAAGGCAAAAGTTCAGGTCATTGGAGTATGAATGTTAATATTAATTTTAGTACTTAATAATAATAATGTTTAATTAAATTTGTTGTGACACCCCCAAATCCAGGTACTTCGATTCCACGGGATTTGGTGTTACTGTACAAATATCATCTATCTGCCTACCCATAATAAATACAAACCATGCAATAGATAGAAATAAAATCTTCCCCTTAAGGGTTACAACATCTGAATAATAATAATACAATCCCAGGTTAAACTAACCTTAAACATCTGTGCGGAATCATAAACAAATAAGTCTTAAACAATAACATTAACTCAAGTTTTAAACAAATACATCATCATATAAAACAACAGGTTTTCGTCACTTGCTAACTTTGCCCTTGCCTTTACTAGTGGAAGGTTCATCAGTTCTTTCGTTCTTTCGTTCTTAACTGCAATGTTATTATTAAGCAAGAGTGAGCACAAATGCCCACAAGTATAAAAATGAAATAACAGTATAATAACATGCGAATAAATCAAGACATCTGAATAAAACTCAACTTTTGAATCAAGAGTGAATAATAAGAATCAAAAGAATTCTGAGGGTCATAAGACCTTGAACTATGTCCTAGGTTAACAAGAGATATACTCGAAACATTTAACAGTCATAAGACTATGGACCTTCTTCTCGTACTTAGGGGGATCAACCCTTAGTACCATACCGTGCACAATATCTTAACGCTAAAGCGTAAATAATCCCCTATACAGGGTTGTTCATCTCAGTTTGACATTCGAGTCCGCACCAAAGGAAGTTTGGTTTGGATAATTCGTTAAGGGTTCAGAAATTTAGAACGCTCATCAACTATGGACTAGTTGAATCATTAAGGTTTCACTAGTCTAATAAGGTTCAACAATATAGATAAGTAGGGTTAGGGAACTTGCTCAAATTTAAGAGTTTAAGTTTAGGAAACTTGCCTCATGCGTAGATTACACTTTAACTAAGCACGTTCTTTGAATTAAATCCTACATACCATTCATATACACAATACCAGCTAATTATAAATTAACTAATTAACATAAACTCATTCTCGTTGTCTACTTTAATTATCGACTATACTTAGTCAATTTATCTCATTATCACATAATTTGTACTTCATGAATAATAATCTAATTATGAATTCAATAATTTAAATCACATGTAATTATGTTATTTACATGTTTAAACAACTATTTTTATCATCACATTATTCTTCTAACATATTTACATGTTCATTACATCAATCCACTAACACTTGTTAGACTTTAATATTTTAAAAATCTCATTTCTGAATTTTCTGGAGAGTGGCGCTGCGGCACCACTGTTGTACATGATATTCGCGCTGCGGCCGGACACCTAGTGCTGCAGCGCCGTGGCGCTGCGACTCGAGACTTGGCGCTGCGGCACGGGACTTCAGTTCTGGAGTTGGCGCCGCGGTGCGAGACCCCAGATTCTGTTTCCCAGTTCGCGAAGAACACAGAGTTCGGCGAATTACACATTTCATGGTCATTAAACTCACTAATTTAACATACCCACATGTTAATATTCATATATAATCATTACCCAACTTCTATAGAGTGATTTTAACCCATCTAAACACTTAATAACAGATTTAAATCATGTAAAATAGGATTGTTCTTGAAGTTCTTGAAGTTAATGAACAAAATCATATAATTTAATACTACGGATTCGTTATAACACCGAATCCGTTCGTTTAAGGCTTGGTCTCTTCATATCAACATGCATAATCAATTAAAAGTGTAAATTTTACGAAAATCTTTATGTTTGACATACTAAAATCACGTATAAGGCCTTAAGGCCAAAATTTCAAACTCTGTATATTTTTGAAATGACAAGTCATCAGATTACGAAACTTAGGGTATGGAATCATGCAATACACACACACACACACACACACACATATATATATATATATATATATATATATATATATATATATATATAACATGATATGCTACTCGTATGATTACATATATCCATATAACAATATAATTTCTTAATTACAGAGACATAATAGAGGTTCTGAAAGCCATATTTCTATGAAAACTAAAAGGCGTAAATTATAAATTTGGGAAGGAGAATTTCCCAGAGTATAACTAATGGAAGAGATGATCAGTGGTGATTCTTTCACAAGTAATTGATAATTATACACTCAAACTTTCTCGCAGACTTCTAAAACTCTCTAATTCTCTCCCTCTCTGATTTGCAGACTTAGAAAATAAAAAGATGAGAAGGAGAATACGTATACTATAATCAAGCACTAACGCGCATCATGGTCAGTTAACCCAGTCATGGATAACTGGTGGTAACTCCCACTAAGGCTATGTTTGGCTAGGCCTAATAGATTTCAAAACCGTTTAATTTCATAAAGCTTTATCATATAGTTTAAATCATGTCACACCCACTTGTACAATAATTCATATATCTTATTTAATTTAATATAAATAAAATATAATAATTTCTCATAATTTCGCATAGTCACATAATTAAATATCTCATTAATAAATAATGACAATTTATTAAATCTCTAATTAATAATTACATTAAATAAATAACATCATGCTTAATTAAATATTTCATTTAATTCAATAAGCTCACATTGTGACGCCCCCAAAATTAGGTATTTATCACCCATCTTGGGTCGTCAGATACATGGTACAAAATATAAATACAAACTTCATTATATAAATGTCGTGTAACATACGACAATACATAAACTGAGAGTTCTAATAGGAATATTGTCATCTAGACAATATCCATACTCAAGGAGTCCTCATTACATTTATTGTCACACTATTTAACAGAATGGTGAGGACTACTAATGCTATCTTCTGGACCATCACTCCTTTTCCTGACTCGTCCCAGCTATATTCTCATTTCCTGAAGAGAACATTGAAAGAAAGGGTGAGCTCAACTAGCCCAGTAAGAAATATTATGACTAAGATAATGAATAATAAATTATCAATAGTCTTCAACAATGTTAAACTGATAAAATACAATAGACATCAAGTTTAACTGCAGCGGAATAAGCAATCCATTAGAAGAGTCAAGTAGAGAATAAAACCTACTATCTTCTATAATTTAAAAATATTTTCATCAACTTTTATCACTGAGACTCAGCTTAATAAATAAACCACATCTTCTAATCCTCCTTGTATTACGGGCCAAGGATATTCATTAAATCATCAATGATCATGACTATACCGAAAAATCCCTAGTCATAATCATACCACAAACTGTCTATCAATGCATTACAAGCCACTGAGGACTTTTACCACACCACTTATAACATCACAGTTCATGATTATAGCGAATGATCCCTAGTCATAATCATACTAAGTCCATCTATGCACATAAGCCAAAGATGACTTTTAACATAAAATAAACATGAGGATGATGACAATGTTATAGGAATTCAATTAAACAAGTTCAAGAATTAGTTTATCCAGGAACTAATAATATCCAAATTGTCAACATGATACTTCTTTGTAAAGTAACAGTCAAGAATGCTCAGAAGAATATTTTCATGAAAAGATACTGGATGAAGCGCAAATATCAAGGATATTCTACTAATTTCATGGAGTATAGAAATCAAAACTTTAACCAAATGAGTATAATAAAGAATATATGAAACTGCAAATGGATTTTCACCAGCCATGCGGTAATCCACATATACAGATCATTTCCACAATTTAATAAGGAATGAATATAAAGGATCATTCACCATGCATGTGGCAATCCACATAGACAGGTTATTCCAACAGAATAATAAAGAATGGAATAACAGAAGGATTCACCATGCATGCGATAGAGACCGCACAGACAGGTTATTCCCAACAGAATAATAAATGCGGAATAATAAATATGGAACCAGGTCAGGTGAAATTCACACCGACAGGATATTCCGACAGAATAATAAATGCGGAATAATAAATGATGGAACCAGGTCAGGTGAAATTCACACCAACAGGATATTCCAACAGAATCGTAAAGAACGGAATAATAAAAGAATTTCACCAAGTATGCGGTACTTCGCATAAACAGGTTATTCCAACATAATAATAAAGAATGGAATAACAGAAGAAGATCACCAAGTATTGGGTAAACCGCATATACAGGTTATTCCACCAAGTATAGGGTAAACCACGCATACAGGTTATTCCAACAGAATAATAAAGAATGGAATAACATAGGTTCTCTTCATGAATAAGAAAGAATAACACCCCTTACCATTTTAAAGAAGAACTGAAATAAAGAAGTAGTTAAGTGGCAGAATACTCTTCTTCTTTCTCTCTATAGTTTCTCTCTCTAGAGTTCAGTGAATTCGTAAGAAAATAATGAAGGAATGAGCTTCTATTTATAGAAAAATGGAATGCATAGTAACTAATCCATGAACGGTCCAGATTGATTTACTTTAATCTGACGGTCCATATTTAAAGAAAAATCTTTTAAATAAAATATAATATATTCTATTTATAGAATAACTTTAATAAAGTATTCTATTTTATATAAAAAGATTTTACTATGCAAAATACTATGCACAATAGAATATAATATATTCTATTTATAGAATAACTTTAATAAAGTATTCTGTTTTATATAAAAAGATGTTTCTGTTTTATTACGTTAATAATACAAATAAAACAAAATTTCATTATCGCTAAATAATTCATATTATTAATTGACAATAATTGAATCAAACTGAGTGACTTCTCACATAAGCATCAATACCGTGTGCTACTATGCAACCACACGTATTACTGTACTTTTACTACCGAGTAGTTCAACAGTATCAACGGTAAAACTTCCGCCGTTATTTTTAATAAAATATTTTTGTCGTTTTCTCAATCTGACAATAATTTCGTTGTGGGGTCCACCAATGATTGTACCGTCGTACGAATATTCCCCGTAAATAGTAACTCGTGAATAGTACTTCGACACAAAAAGTGTCCCAAATACTCGAGTGAACAATACTAGAGTGAATAGTAATTTGGGTGAATAGTAACCCGTGAATAGTAACTCGTGAATAGTAACTCCTGAATAGTAACTCCGACACAAAAAGTGTCTCAAATACTCGAGTGAATAATACTAGAGTGAATATTAATTTAGATGAATAGTAATCCGTGAATAGTAACTCGTGAATAGTAACTCATGAATAGTAACTCCGACACAAAAAGTGTCTTAAATACTCGAGTGAACAATACTAGAGTGAATAGTAATTTGGGTGAATAGTAACCTGTGAATAGTAATTCGTGAATAGTAACTCATGAATAGTACTCCGACACAAAAAGTGTCCCAAATACTCGAGTGAACGATACTAGAGTGAATAGTAATTTGGGTGAATAGTAACCCGTGAATAGTAACTCGTGAATAGTGACCATGTATTTTATGACAACTTGTTTACTTTAAAAAAAATTTCACATATCACCCTTAACTTTAACCTTTTATCAATTTAACCATTTACCAAAATAGAAAAATTGAATACTTTTATTTCATAAAATTCGGGGTCTCACAATCTCCCCTCCTTATGGAATTTCGCCCTCGAAATTAACGTACGTACCTGATATTCGAAGAGATGAGAATACCTTACTTTCTTTTCGGATTGTACCTTTCCGGATAATTTCGCTCTATCATGATTTTTCTATTTTTCATCTCCTGTATTTCGAATATCATTCTAGAATATACCTTCAAAAGAAAGGTTAATCGACATACCACAATTTATCCACTTATTAAGTAAACAATTTCAGCTTAGGTAAGTCACACCCTAGCGAAGTATATTACTCGTCTTCTAGACTAATATCTCCGTCAGTGACCATATCCCTATAACATCAATCAACAATTTATGTCCACAATCATATGAATAACTCATAATCATAATTGTGATTCTGAATTACTTTTCGCACCCAGGAAGAAGAAAATTTACATCACATATCTTCACCTGAAACATCAAAAATCATGGTTATACCAAATCACAATTCCTGCTCATAATCATACTAATAAATTCATCTTTGCACTACGGCTAAAGATTTACAACTGTATAACCAATAATCAACAGTTAATCTTCGCACTACAGGCCAAGGATATACAACTGTAAAATCAATAATGCTGAGACTCAGCTTAATAGTATCACGACCACGAATTATCCATGCACTACGTGCCAAAGATAATCGTGTTTTTAATTACGGTCATGATTATACCAAACAATCCCTGGTCATAATCATACCAAGTCCATCTATGCACGTAAGCCACAGATGACTTTTACCACATCTATGAATTAATATTTCATTGCTGAGACTCAGCTCAATAATTAATCCACATCATCGAATCACCCTTGCACTCCGGCTAATGATATTCTTTAGTATCACGACCACGAATTATGCATGCACTACGGCTAAAGATAATCGTGTTTTCATCAACGGTCCTGATCATGCCATAAAACAATTAGTCTTTGCACTACGGCCAAAGAGAATCCATAGCCATAATCATACCAAAAATTGTCCATCAATACATTACGGGCCAATGAGGACTTTTTCCACATCATTTGTAATATTACGGTCATGATTATACCGAATAATCCCTGGTCATAATCATACCAAGTCTATCTGTGCACTACAGGCCACAGATGACTTTCAACAAAATATAAACATGAGAATGAGGTATTGACGTATATAGGGTTTCAAACCTCTTAGAAACTTTCGCGTCATTCGCTCCTCATTATCGACCAAATGGGATGCAAACCGGGATAACTCCGCAAACTTAACCTCGTACTGCGATATGGTCATATTATTTTGCTCCAATGCTTATCTCAACATTGTTAGATGCCATTTTCAAACACTGCCACAAAACAAGGGTTAATTAACATATCACATATTATCTCTATACTCTGACTGACCAATTAAATACCAAATAAACTTAAGTAGGTCATACTAGCGAAGGAATTCCCCGTCTCTCCCCTCCTAGTTCTTATCTTACATCTCAGCCAGGGATCATATCCCTAAGCTTTGATACCAACTGTGACGCCCCCAAAATTAGGTATTTATCACCTATCTTGGGTCGTCAGATACATGGTACAAAATATAAATACAAACTTAATTATATAAATGTCGTGTAACATACGACAATACATAAACTGAGAGTTCTAATAGGAATATTGTCATCTAGACAATATCCATACTCAAGGAGTCCTCATTACATTTATTGTCACACTATTTAACAGAATGGTGAGGACTACTAATGCTATCTTCTGGACCATCACTCCTTTTCCTGACTCGTCCCAGCTATATTCTCATTTCCTGAAGAGAACATTGAAAGAAAGGGTGAGCTCAACTAGCCCAGTAAGAAATATTATGACTAAGATAATGAAGAATAAATTATCAATAGTCTTCAACAATGTTAAACTGATAAAATACAATAGACATCAAGTTTAACTGCAGCGGAATAAGCAATCCATTAGAAGAGTCAAGTAGAGAATAAAACCTACTATCTTCTATGATTTAAAAATATTTTCATCAACTTTTATCACTGAGACTCAGCTTAATAAATAAACCACATCTTCTAATCCTCCTTGTATTACGGGCCAAGGATATTCATTAAATCATCAATGATCATGACTATACCGAAAAATCCCTAGTCATAATCATACCACAAACTGTCTATCAATGCATTACAAGCCACTGAGGACTTTTACCACACCACTTATAACATCACAGTTCATGATTATAGCGAATGATCCCTAGTCATAATCATACTAAGTCCATCTATGCACATAAGCCAAAGATGACTTTTAACATAAAATAAACATGAGGATGATGACAATGTTATAGGAATTCAATTAAACAAGTTCAAGAATTAGTTTATCCAGGAACTAATAATATCCAAATTGTCAACATGATACTTCTTTGTAAAGTAACAGTCAAGAATGCTCAGAAGAATATTTTCATGAAAAGATACTGGATGAAGCGCAAATATCAAGGATATTCCACTAATTTCATGGAGTATAGAAATCAAAACTTTAACCAAATGAGTATAATAAAGAATATATGAAACTGCAAATGAATTTTCACCAGCCATGCGGTAATCCACATATACAGATCATTTCCACAATTTAATAAGGAATGAATATAAAGGATCATTCACCATGCATGTGGCAATCCACATAGACAGGTTATTCCAACAGAATAATAAAGAATGGAATAACAGAAGGATTCACCATGCATGCGATAGAGACCGCACAGACAGGTTATTCCCAACAGAATAATAAATGCGAAATAATAAATGATGGAACCAGGTCAGGTGAAATTCACACCGACAGGATATTCCGACAGAATAATAAATACGGAATAATAAATGATGGAACCAGGTCAGGTGAAATTCACACCGACAGGATATTCCAACAGAATCGTAAAGAACGGAATAATAAAAGAATTTCACCAAGTATGCGGTACTTCGCATAAAACAGGTTATTCCAACATAATAATAAAGAATGGAATAACAGAAGAAGATCACCAAGTATTGGGTAAACCGCATATACAGGTTATTCCGCCAAGTATAGGGTAAACCACGCATACAGGTTATTCCAACAGAATAATAAAGAATGGAATAACATAGGTTCTCTTCATGAATAAGAAAGAATAACACCCCTTACCATTTTAAAGAAGAACTGAAATAAAGAAGTAGTTAAGTGGCAGAATACTCTTCTTCTTTCTCTCTATAGTTTCTCTCTCTAGAGTTCAGTGAATTCGTAAGAAAATAATGAAGGAATGAGCTTCTATTTATAGGAAAATGGAATGCATAGTAACTAATCCATGAATGGTCCAGATTGATTTACTTTAATCTGACGGTCCATATTTAAAGAAAAATCTTTTAAATAAAATATAATATATTCTATTTATAGAATAACTTTAATAAAGTATTCTGTTTTATATAAAAAGATTTTACTATGCAAAATACTATGCACAATAGAATATAATATATTCTATTTATAGAATAACTTTGATAAAGTATTCTGTTTTATATAAAAAGATGTTTCTGTTTTATTACGTTAATAATACGAATAAAACAAAATTTCATTATCGCTAAATAATTCATATTATTAATTGACAATAATTAAATCAAACTGAGTGACTTCTCACATAAGCATCAATACCATGTGCTACTATGCAACCACACGTATTACTGTACTTTTACTACCGAGTAGTTCAACAGTATCAACGGTAAAACTTCCGCTGTTATTTTTAATAAAATATTTTTGTCGTTTTCTCAATCTGACAATAATTCCGTTGTGGGGTCCACCAATGATTGTACCGTCGTACGAATATTCCCCGTAAATAGTAACTCGTGAATAGTACTTCGACACAAAAAGTGTCCCAAATACTCGAGTGAACAATACTAGAGTGAATAGTAATTTGGGTCAATAGTAACCCGTGAATCGTAACTCGTGAATAGTAACTCCTGAATAGTAACTCTGACACAAAAAGTGTCTCAAATACTCGAGTGAATAATACTAGAGTGAATAGTAATTTAGATGAATAGTAACCCGTGAATAGTAACTTGTGAATAGTAACTCATGAATAGTAACTCCGACACAAAAAGCGTCTTAAATACTCGAGTGAACAATACTAGAGTGAACAATACTAGAGTGAATAGTAATTTGGGTGAATAGTAACCTGTGAATAGTAATTCGTAAATAGTAACTCATGAATAGTACTCCGACACAAAAAGTGTCCCAAATACTCGAGTGAACGATACTAGAGTGAATAGTAATTTGGGTGAATAGTAACCCGTGAATAGTAACTCGTGAATAGTGACCATATATTTTATGACAACTTGTTTACTTTAAAAAAAATTTCACATATCACCCTTAACTTTAACCTTTTATCAATTTAACCATTTACCAAAATAGAAAAATTGAATACTTTTATTTCATAAAATTCGGGGTCTCACACACATAATCATATACTTGAATAATAAAATTTCTCTACATTAATTTAATAAATGTAACACATATAATTAAATTAATCTACTACAATTGCATCAATTAATTATTTAATCCAATAATTAAATCATCGAAAAATATTTATTTAATTCAATAAATATTAAAATTAATTTACAAAAATCTCGTTCGTCACATCTTTCCCCCCTTAAAATGATTCTGTCCCCAGAATCACGACTCAATAAATTCAATAAAATTTGTCCCGTTACATTCCCCCCTTACAAAGATTCTGTCCCCAGAATCGCATACACATATTTAAGTAAATAAATGAGGGTAATTCTTCAACATATTCTCTTCGAGTTCCCACGTAGCTTCTTCAGCGTTGTGGTTCCTCCAAATTACCTTAACAGAAGGTATTACTTTATTTCTGAGAACTTGTTCTTTTCGGTCGACAATTTGGATAGGAATTTCTTCGTAAGATAAGTCTTTCTCAAAATGTAGGGGTTCGTATTCAATTACATGCTTGTAATCAGGCTTGTAAAGTCGCAACACAGAAACATGGAAGACGTTATGGATATTCTCGAGTGCTGGAGGTAAGGCTACCTCATACGCAACTTCTCCGATTCTTTTCAGTACTTCAAAGGGTCCAATGAATCTTGGGCTCAATTTCCCTTTTTTTCCGAACCTGATCTTCCCTTTCCAGGGAGAGACCTTCAAGAAAACATAACTACCTGATTCAAACTCGATAGTTTTACGATGTGGATCAGCGTATTTCTTCTGTCGGTCTTGAGCCGTTACCAGTTGTGCTCGGATTACTTTAACTATTTCTGCTGTACCAATTCTGGCCCTAGCAATTGTCTTTCACCGACTTCATCCCAATAAAGCGGAGTTCTGCACTTTCTATCGTATAAAGGTTCATAAGGCGGCATGCCAATACTAGCGTGGTAACTGTTGTTGTAGCCGAACTCTACTAATGGTAGGTGATCATCCCAATTTCCTTTAAAGTCCATCACACAGGCTCTTAGCATATCTTCTAATGTCTGAATCGTTCTCTCACTCTGTTCGTCTGTTTGAGGGTGGTAAGTTGTACTCATTCATAATTGCGTGCCCATGCATTCCTGAAGACGTTTCTAGAAATTTAATGTGAAGTGCGGATCCCTATCTGAAACAATTGATATTGGAACTCCATGCCTCGAAACAATCTCTTTTACGTATAGCCTGGCCAATTGATCTAAGTTGAATCTTATTTTGATCGGAAGGAAGTATGCAGATTTCGTCAGTCGGTCAACGATAACCCATACTGCGTCGTAGCCTTTCTGAGTCGTCGGAAGGCCAACCATGAAGTCCATTGTAATATGTTCCCATTTCCACTCTGGGATCTCTAACGGTTGTAGCAATCCACTTGGTCTCTGATGTTCTGCTTTCACTTTCTGACAGGTCAGACACTTGGCAACACATTCTGCAACATCACGCTTCAAATTCGGCCACCAAAAATGTTGTCAAAGATCTTGGTACATTTTGGTACTACCAGGGTGAATCGAATATCGTGAACTATGAGCCTCTCTTAAAATATCTTCTTTAATCTCTTGTACTGGCGGTATCCAAATTCTACTCTCAAATCTCAGTATTCCTTCCTTACCCATCTTAAATCTCGGTTCGGTCCCTTCAGATATCTTCTTTGCCACCTTTTTGCATTCATCATCCTGAAGCTGAGCCTCCTTCACTTTATCTAGTAAAGTTGTACCAGATTGCATCTGAAATAGCTTCTCATCAATCTCCATTGGGTACTTAACTTCCAATTCCAGTTTATCCATTTTCATAATTAGCTCTTCTTGAGCAGTTAACATCATCAATTTCTCACGACCCTTTCTACTTAAGGCATCAGCAACCCTATTCGCCTTACCCGGATGGTATAAAATCTCACAGTCGTAATCCTTGATTAATTCCAACCATCTTCTCTGACGCATATTTAAGTCTTTCTGTGTGAAAATATATTTCAGACTCTTGTGGTCCGTATATATTTCACACTTCTCTCCGTAGAGATAGTGCCTCCAAATTTTCAAAGCAAATACAACTGCAGCTAACTCTAAATCATGGGTCAGATACCCCTTCTCGTAATCCTTCAACTGTCGTGATGCATACGCGATGACTTTACCGTTTTGCATTAGCACACAGCCAAGTCCTTTATGCGACGCATCGCTAAAAACAACAAAATTGCCTGTATCATCCGGAAGAGATAACACAGGTGCCGTACTCAACCTCTTCTTTAATTCTTGAAAGCTCTCCTCACACTTTTCCGTCCAAATAAATTTCACAGCTTTTCGAGTTAAATTCGATAATGGAGTTGCGATCTTGGAAAAATCTTGAATGAATCTTCTATAATATCCCGCCAATCCAAGAAAACTTCTTACTTCTGACGGCGTTCTCGACTGATCCCAGTTAATCACGGCTTCTACTTTGGATGGATCTACCGAAATTCCATTTTTCTCGATCACGTGACCAAGAAATTATACTCGCTCGATCCAGAATTCGCATTTTGAAAATTTAGCGTACAACTTCTCCCTTCTCAATACTTCCAACGTTAACCTCAAATGTTCTTCGTGTTCTTTTTTGGTTTTGGAATATACCAGAATGTCGTCCATAAATACCACCACGAATTTGTCCAAAAACGACTTGAATACACCATTCATTAGTCCTATAAATGCTGCAGGAGCATTCGTTAGACCAAACAACATTACTAAAAATTCGTAGTGACCGTATCGCGTTTTGAACGCTGTCTTCGGTACATCCTCTGGCCTCACCTTCAGTTGGTGGTAACCACTCCTCAAGTCTATCTTGGAAAAGTATCTTGCTCCCTTTAATTGATCAAACAGATCGTTGATTCTTGGTAATGGATATCTATTCTTAATCGTGACCTTATTCAGTTCTCTGTAGTCAATGCAGAGCCGCATCGATCCATCCTTCTTTTTCACAAACAACACCGGCGCTCCCCAGGGCGATACGCTCGGTTGAATATACTTTTTGTCCAGCAATTCATGTAGTTGGACCATCAGTTCTTTCATCTCTACTGGTGCCATTCGGTATGGTGCCTTCGATATTGGAGCGGTTCCGGGCGCCAAATCGATCACGAAATCTACCTCTCTATCTGGTGGAAGTCATGGCAAATCGTCTAGAAATACGTCGACGAAGTCCCTCACAATCGGTATTTCTTCTACCTTCGGATTCTCTTTTCGACTATCGATTATGTAAGCTAAGTATCCTACACAGCTTTGTCTTAATAACTTCCTGGCCTGCATCATCGTCAGATAACTCGCTTGTCTAGGCGACTTGCTACCATAAAATACAACCTTTGACGGAGTCATAAGGTTAATACGCTTCTTCTGGCAGTCAATTACAGCCCTATAATTGGATAACCAATCCATACCCAAAATAACGTCAGATTCCCCAAGCCGAATAGGGATAAGATCTACGTTCATGATATTACCCTTAATATCCACCCTACAGTTCTTAAACACGTACTTAACAGGAATTATCTCTCTATTCGCAATTTCTATATTCATGGGATATTCTAACTCATCCATAAGCAAATCTAAACTATTAGCAAAGTCTTCGGATATAAAAGAACAAGTAGCACCCGAATCAAATAAAATATAAGCATTAATTTCATTGATCGGAATGATACCTGACACCACGTCACGAGACTGGATTGCGTCCTGCACTGTCATATTGAAAGTTCTGGCGATCGGTCGGTTTGTTGCAGTTGGTCCGGTGATGGTTAAGGTATTTCCACTGCTATTTCCACGGTTACCTCCTGAACCCTTCTTGGGGCAGTCTCTTGCTAGATGATCTTTAGAACCACAGTTAAAACAAGCACCCTTCTTTGGGTTTGGACAGTTTGGTGCTATGTGGCCTTCCTGACCACAATTGTAGCACACTCGCTTCCCTTTCATGCAAACTCCCAGATGAGCTTTTCTGCAGTTTGAGCACGCTTCAATTTTCTTCTTCTGCCCTCCTTGTTGACTTCCAGCTGACGAGTTATCCGTCCACTTCCTCTTTTGATTATGACTACCCCCAGTGTTACTCCCACCAGTCTTGTTATTTCCTTCACCTTCACTCTTCTTCTTCTTCTGCTCTTGATTGTACTTGGTCACCGCATCGCTTCCACCTTAAGTGAGGATGGCCTTTTCCATTACTCCGGCAAATGTGTTTATCTGAAACATTGACACCTTACTATAAACCCAAGACTTTAGTCCTTGTCCAAATCTTCTGGCCTTTCTTTCGTCAGTGTGTACTTGGTACGGGGCAAACCTTGCCAACTCATAGAATTTAGCCGCGTAATCAGGTACGCTCATGTTTCCCTGCTTCAGTTCCAGAAATTGAATCTCCATCTGATTCTGTGAACTAGTTGGGAAGTACATTTCGAAAAATACTTCTTTAAATCTCTCCCACGTAATTACACCTTCACCTCCTCACACTTTGTTTGCTTGCCACCAGTAGCTAGCCTCAGACTTCAGTATAAACGTTTCGAAAGCGGTCTTCTGGTTTTCTCTAACCCTAGCAACGTCGAATACTTTCTCCATTTCCATGACCCACGTTTGAGCCTCGATTGGGGTTCCTGGAACCTTTGAACTCTGGCGGTCCCACCGCCTTGAAGTCTTTAAACGTTGTGTTTGGTGGAGCTTGAGGTTGATTGTTCATTGCTCCCGTCAGTAAGTTCACCAACTGCTGAACAGGATTAGCGTTGGCATTATTGTTATTATTGGTTGACTCTTCCTGAGCCGGTTGACGTTGTTGTCTTCTCCTTGGCGGCATATTTCTGATAAAATAAATGCTTATTAGAACTTTATTTATTTCTCTAAATAGTTAAGGCATTACTCAACAATTTAACACATCATCTTAAACAACTTAATATATTTAATTCAACTCAAAGTTTTAACATCAAACTATAGCATAACTGCTATTTACATTAACTATCCTGGAATAAAGAATCCACAGGATTTAAAATATTAACATATTCCTTCGTTCATAAACACATCAGAATTTACATATAAAAACTAACTAAGTCTTTCACATAATTAAACGGATTCTACTCCTGTCTATCAAGGTGTTCAATAGCCTTTCCACGCTCCTCGTTCATGATACGAGACATCGTCCTGCGATCCAGCATATACGATGGAAGTCCTTCGAACTGGATGGGGTACCTCAAAACTCGATCTTGGGCCTCATCCATTGCATGATTGAGTATGGAGTATGTCTCTTCAAGCTTTTCCTTCTTTGCACGACTATCATTTTCTGCACTATCAGCTCGACGTGATTCTCTTACCCATCCTTCCTTTGCTATTTTCAGTCTTCCGGAGGTTTCTTTCAGTTCTTATTCAGCTTCTCTCTCTCCTCGGTCTTATCTTCGGTTTGACCTTTCTCATGGACCAAATCCCATTCTACATTTCCCAATCGTGTGTGAAGAGTCAAAATCTCCCTCTCCTTCTCCTTTAAAGTAGACTGCTGAACAGTCGCTCGCTCAGTCAATTCCTGAACCTCGTCTTGTAATTCCACGTTACGGTTGTATAACGTGTCATACATCTCCGCATCAACGGTGTACCGTGGTAACTCCTCTTCTTCCTCTTCCTCATCAAACTCCTCCTCAGGATCAGTCTCGGGCTCATGCTCCTGACCAACAACGGTGATCAATGGAGATGACTCCCTCTGAACTAACTGTTCCCTAACAACATGTATGTCTCGGGGCTCCACCTCTGTAGGTACTATAGGTAATCGGGGTTCTTCCTCCCCAGTTTGACTAGCTTCTCTAATATTCGTCATCCTGACAACAAAATTTTAAGTTTTAGTTACTAAGTCGTACTAACGAGCACATAAATTAACACATAAACACATAATGTATTTTATTATCTTCAATGAATTACCAAAAATTCATTTCTTAAAACTCGATAAGAGTTTTCCTTTACTATCTTCTTTCTATAAGGCTACTACCTAAGGTTGTTTTCCCACCTAAGGTTCATAACCTACGGCTCTGATACCAACCTGTGACACCCCCAAATCCAGGTACTTTGATTCCAATGGATTTGGTGTTCACTGTACAAATATCATCTATCTATCTATCCATAATAAATGCAAACCATGCAATAGATAGAAATAAAATCTTCTCCTTAAGGGTTACAACATCTGAATAATAATAATACAATCCCAGGTTAAACTAACCTTAAACATCTGTGCGGAATCATAAACAAATAAGTCTTAAACAATAACATTAACTCAAGTCTTAAACAAATACATCATCATATAAAACAACAGGTTTTCGTCACTTGCTAACTTTGCCCTTGCCTTTACTAGTGGAAGGTTCATCAGTTCTTTCGTTCTTAACTGCAATGTTATTATTAAGCAAGAGTGAGAACAAATGCCCACAAGTATAAAAATGAAATAACAGTATAATAACATGCGAATAAATCAAGACATCTGAATAAAACTCAACTTTTGAATCAAGAGTGAATAATAAGAATCAAAAGAATTCTGAGGGTCACAAGACCTTGAACTATGTCCTAGGTTAACAAGAGATATACTCGAAACATTTAACAGTCATAAGACTATAGACCTTCTTCTCGTACTTAGGGGGATCAACCCTTAGTACCATACCGTGCACAATATCTTAACGCTAAAGCATAAATAATCCCCTATACAGGGTTGTTCATCTCAGTTTGACATTCGAGTCCGCACCAAAGGAAGTTTGGTTTGGATAATTCGTCAAGGGTTCAGAAATTTAGAACGCTCATCAACTATGGACTAGTTGAATCATTAAGGTTTCACTAGTCTAATAAGGTTCAACAATAATGATAAGTAGGGTTAGGGAACTTGCTCAAATTTAAGAGTTTAAGTTTAGGAAACTTGCCTCGTGCGTAGATTACACTTTAACTAAGCACGTTCTTTGAATTAAATCCTACATACCATTCATATACACAATACCAGTTAATTATAAATTAACTAATTAACATAAACTCATTCTCGTTGTCTACTTTAATTATCGACTATACTTAGTCAATTTATCTCATTATCACATAATTTGTACTTCATGAATAATAATCTAATTATGAATTCAATAATTTAAATCACATGTATTTATGTTATTTACATGTTTAAACAACTATTTTTATCATCACATTATTCTTCTAACATATTTACATGTTCATTACATCAATCCACTAACACTTGTTAGACTTTAATATTTTAAAAATCTCATTTTTGAATTTTTTGGAGAGTGGCGCTGCGGCGCCACTGTTGTACATGATATTCGTGCTGCTGCGCGATGGCGCTACGGCAGGACACCTAGTGCTGCAGCCCGTGGCGCTGCGACTAGAGACTTGGCGCTGCGGCGCGGGACTTCAGTTCTGGAGTTGGTGCCGCGGCGCGAGACCCCAGATTCTGTTTCCCAGTTCGCAAAGAACACAGAGTTCGGCGAATTACACATTTCATGGTCATTAAACTCACTAATTTAACATACCCACATGTTAATATTTACATATAATCATTACCCAACCTCTATAGAGTGATTTTAACCCATTTAAACACTTAATAACAGATTTAAATCATGTAAAATAGGACTGTTCTTGATGTTCTTGAAGTTAATGAACAAAATCATATAATTTAATACTACAGATTCGTTATAACACCGAATCCGTTTGTTTAAGGCTTGGTCTCTTCATATCAACATGCATAATCAAATAAAAGTGTAAATTTTACGAAAACCTTTATGTTTGACATACTAAAATCACGTATAAGGCCTTAAGGCCAAAATTCCAAACTCTGTATATTTTTGAAATGGCAAGTCATCAGATTACGAAACTTAGGATATGGAATCATGCAATATAATATATATATATATATATATATATATATATATATATATATATATATAAATAACATGATATGCTACTCGTATTATTACATATATCCATATAACAACATAATTTCTCAATTACAGAGACATAACAGAGGTTCTGAAAGCCATATTTCTATGAAAACTAAAAGGCGTAAATTATAAATTTGGGAAGGAGAATTACCTAGAGTATAACTAATGGAAGAGATGATCAGTGGTGATTCTTTCACAAGTAATTGATAATTATACACTCATTCTCTGAGACTTCTCAAACTCTCTAATTCTCTCCCTCTCTGATTTGCAGACTTAGAAAATAAAAAGATGAGAAGGAAAATACGTATACTATAATCAAGCACTGACGCGCATCATGGCCAGTTAACCCAGTCATGGATAACTGGTGGTAACTCCCACTAAGGTCATGTTTGGCTAGGCCTAATAGATTTCAAAACCGTTTAATTTAATAAAGCTTTATCATATAGTTTAAATCATGTCACACCCATTTGTACAATAATTCATATATCTTATTTAATTTAATATAAATAAAATATAATAATTTCTCATAATTTCGCATAGTCACATAATTAAATATCTCATTAATAAATAATGACAATTTATTAAATCTCTAATTAATAATTACATTAATTAAATAACATCATGCTTAATTAAATATTTCATTTAATTCAATAAGCTCACATAATCATATACTTGAATAATAAAATTTCTCTACATTAATTTAATAAATGTAACACATATAATTAAATTAATCTACCACAATTGCGTCAATTAATTATTTAATCCAATAATTAAATCATCGAAAAATATTTATTTAATTCAATAAATATTAAAATTAATTTACAAAAATCTCGTTCGTCACATTTGTTCATGTGAGTACCACGTTTAATATTATCTAGGCCCAAGATATAGCGGAAGGGTACATCCCCACGACCCAAGCTTATGTGCCCTCTTACTCATTCGAGTCTGGCTTCATTGAGCCAATAGAATTACATGTATTATTCCCTCTTAATTTTATGTTGTAAACAGAAAATAATGTGTGTAATATTATGTTGTAAACAGAAAATAATGTGTGTAATATTAATATTTTCAGGTACAAGACATACCTGGCTTATGTTCCAACCCAGGCAAAAGTGGCAGTCCCACCACCCAGGCATACGAGACTGGCTTCATAGAGCAGGCGGGTAAACAGGTAGTATTAGTCTCATGTTATTATTATGAAATCCCTCTTAATTTTATTACTGAAAAATAATTCTATTAGTAATTATTATTAATACTATTTTTATGTTTATCAATATATTTACCCAGGCATTCGAGACTGTGTTGGAATTAAACATCTCTTATGGTGCGAAAAAGTCTCTGACCAAAAAGCTGAGGGAATACAAGATAGAGTTTATAAATAATTACTTGTTCGGGAACACACTTTCTAATCCACCAATATTTCTTGTCATACATCCGTAAAACTTGTATACACTGCATCACAACCCATTTAAGGCCTTAAGCCCTGCATCACTTCTTCCTGCGGGTGATATTTAGACTAATTATTGTAGTACTGTATATATGAAATCTATCAATATTTCTTGTTTATGTTTACCGTTTGATATTATTATTATTATTAATTATAATAACACTAATAATAATAATGATAAGAAGAAGAACATAGCTTACATAATTCCATACTCGCATAAATAAAAACATAGCTTACATAATACAACTGAGCATAAATACAAACATAGCTTACATAATACAACGTCTGAGCATAAATAAAAACATAGCTTACATAATGCAACTGAGCATAAATAAAAACTGAGAAGCTATTTTTTGGGCTCAGGAATCCCTAACACTCGATAGTGATTGCGTTTATCATAGTCAGTTTCAAAGCCACAAATTGCACATTTTCGATTAGGCTTAGAACCCACAATTTTCTAGAATGCACTCTTTAATCTTGATTGTTTTTTGCGACCCTTTGTTTAAGAAATAACTGGTGGCAAGAACTCATTTTCTTCCGCGTCTTCCTCTGCATCTTCATCGTCATTATCATAGCCCATTGCCTGAGGTGTAACTCCAACAGTACAATCAATGTCATCGTCAACCAATTCAATAAGATTCTCATCCGGATCACACTGGTCAATCAACGCTTTTCCTCGTGCATTCAACTTAAGATGAGTTTTGTAACCTCAAATTGAGTAAGCAGCTTTACTGGCTAGCTCCTGGCAATCAGTCATCAAATGATTAAAACGCATTGCTTAATTTTGTTCAAAGTCAGCAATTGTTGGGTTAAAGAGTAATTCTTCAACATCGGTTTTGTTCGCATTTCTTGTCCACCGAGTAAGAATCATGTCGTTCTAAATTTGAGAAATACTTTTAGCCAAGAAATACCTCAAGATGTGCATGCATAATTCACCAGAATGAGAAAATAATTGACAATTACATGTTACCGACCCTAGCTGACGATCGTTGACGATTTCTTTATATCTTCCACCATTTTCAGCGGCATCTGCCTTATACACTGCATAAACCTTTGTTTCAGGACCACACAACTCACAAACTTTACTAACATTGTACATCATGGAATCGACGAATTGAAGTTGAAAACGTCTAAACAGCTCTTTTATGTACACATGAGCAGCATGCACTTCCGAAGATGACCCGAGTACCATATTCCTTTTTCGATGTTGTGTTATGTAGTCGGCCTTTCTCTCTCTGATAAATTATTTTTCTATAGCCTTCTGACTCTGTACTACAAATTCTTTTATGCCTGTTGAAGCATTGACAAACTCATTAAAAAAATGATTCATGCTCTCGCTTCTTCCAGTGGTTGTCATTCTCGTGGCAAAATATCTCTTTGTATACGCCAGAATCCATTTATCTCGTACATCATACAAACTTCTAATCCACTCATTGTTATACAATTCAAAATTCCTCACTAGAATCTGCCAACGCCCTTCAAACTCCCCGGTGGACAATGAATTATACACACAATTGTTAAAATGGTCTTTGAAGGATGGGTGCTCAGAATAAACATGATGCAATTTCTCAGGAAACTTGTTGCTAATATGCCAAGAACACAATAAGTGATGAGTAGAGGGGAGTACCTTAGCAATAGCATTACTCATGGCTTTGTCTTGGTCAGTGATGATGGTTATAGGTGTCTTGTAGTCCATGGCTTCGAGCCATGTCTCTAATACCCACACGAAAGAGTCCTTTGTCTCATCCTTTAATAATGCAAATCCAAACAATATAAACTGAAAATGGTGGTTGACCCCGATAAATGGAACAAACGGCATGCCATACTTATTACTCCTGTACGTACTGTCAAATATCACAACATCTCCGAAATGTTGATACATCAACCTTGATCAGGTGTCAACCCACAAAATGCATGCTATGTGATTTGTTTCGTCTGGTTTGACACAATAAAAAAAATTACTCAAACTTCCAGATCCAAGTTTTTTCAAATAATTTGTAGCAGCTTGTGCATCATTTTCATCTGCAGAATCACGCCTTAAATCTCTCACCACATTCTGAACATTAACATTAGAAAAAAGAACATTTTGCAACCCGCCACCCATTGTGCTCAAAACGTTCATCATCCTACTCGGTCCAATACCAAACTTATTTAAAGTGTCAATTAATTTTCTTGCAACCGGAGTAATATTTCTATGTGTCTCGATCAAATCTACCTTGGTAGGGGTTACTAGGTGATGATTGTGCTCTAATTGAACAGTAGAAATACACCAATTGTCTTCTTTCTTACTATGAACAACAAATATTCTAGCTTTGCATAATGTGCGTCCTATAGAGTCTCGCGGCCTAGTTATTTTCTTACTACCATCTTCATCATCAGGCAAACTCTTTACAGAAGTTGGTGTACCGGCTTTTTTACAAACATCAACCTAGATGACACCTCATTAGTACCAACATGTTTATGACTAGTTGCAATTCTAATCTCAAAACCATTTTGTTTAGCATACGACCTATAAAAAAATTCAACTTCTTCCAACTTAGAAAATAACTGACCAACGTATGGAATCATTTCAGATTTACTACTTTCAACTTCACTTACAAACTCAGATTCATTTCCATAAATATCTAAACTAGCAACAGAATCTGAAGAATTTGATACAAACCTTTTATGAGCAGGTATGTTGTGAGCCATTCTGAAATAAGAAGGAAGAATCACCGGATCAGAACTTCAACTTGAATTTGAGAGTAAAAATGGACAACATCAACCAAATTATAAAAGAGATGGAATAGCAGGGGGAAAAATTGAGAGAAAACTGATGTATGTAAGATCTGTGAAATGAGGAAGCAAGCATGGGTTTTTTAAAACACTACACAGATTGTCGCTACAGCCATTGGTGGTAGAGTCGGATTAATTGTTAAAAGGAATGGTCATAAAAATAAAAAGCTGGTTTGATTTGATTGGTCATAAAAACCAAAAGCTGGTTTGATTTGATTGGCACGAGCAAAATATGGACAAATTGGTGGGGCCCTGCTACTACAGGTTCCTGTGGCAGGGGAACTTAATATTTAACAGGGGTACGCTGGTAATTTTGCTCCGGTTTTGGAAAAGTAGACTGCCGCTACAGGATGTAGCGGCAGGGCTTTTATAAAGTTTAATCCCAGCCTTCCATTGTCTAGATCAACGATCATTAACTCGTTTGCTGCACAGTACTTTTAGTAAACGTTTGCCACAGATGAATTCCCTATATATATATATATATATATATATATATATATATATATATATATATATATATATAGGGATTTAATCCGTGGCAACCGGTTGCCATAAGCACTGTTCATCAACCAAGTTTTCATCCGTCGATCCATACATTTAATGGCTCAGATTTAACAATTTTCCCCATGCCGCTACAGGCTATAGCGACAGTCTTTTAATCCCAAAATTGCTGCTAAGTTACCGCTCTGATGGTAGTCTGGCATCACCCTGTCAGCAAAAGATATTGTAGAATACCTTTGGAGATGATTACATGTGGCTATGGCTTACCACTCAAGAATAACTCCCTCACTCACAAAAATATTAAAATACAAAAATAACTTATTTACAATAAGTTAATGTTAAGTCTATAAAATTTAAATTCAAAATATTATAAAGAGACTGCTTGAAAATATTTAAGTGCCATCAATTTTATAAAGAAGAAAAATAAATAATTTGGGGTTCATCTCAACTCTGTATTTGTGAGTTTCAAAAAGAAAAGAATGAAAATTTTAAAAAGAGATTTAAATTTCATTATTTTGTTAATTTTTTGAGGAGTGAAAAGAAAAAAAAGGAAATAAATTTTAAACAAATTTCCTTCCAATTTAAGGAAGATTTAGAAGGAAATTTATTAAAGACTTGGCTGTCATATTAAAATACTAAAAATATTCTTATAATGATTTTTAAATGTAATCTCATAAGAGTAACATAGTAATATACTTTTTAAGTCTCTTTATAATAATTTGAAATTTAAATCTCTTTCTAAAATTTTCATTCTTTTCTTTTTGAAACTCACAAATACAGAGTTGAGATGAACCCCAAATTATTTTGTTATTTTTTCTAAAATTGATGGACCCCACTTAAATATTTTCAAGCAGTCTCTTTATAATATTTTGAATTTAAATTTTGTAGTCTTAACATTAACTTTTTGTAAATAAGTTATGTGACGCCCACAAAATAGGTATACATCACCCATTCTGAGTCACCAAATATATGGTACAGAAACAAATACAACTTGATTAATATAATTGTCGTGCAAAATACGACAACACATATAATGTGAGTTTGAAATACAAATATTATCTAAGAGACAGTATTCAAACTCAAAAGGAGTTCTCATTACAATTATTATCACACTATTTTATAAAATAGTGAGGACTGCTAAAATAACTGACTGGAAACATCACTCCCCCCGACTAGTTCCCGTTATATTCTCGCCTCCTAAGAAGAAAAATGGAACAAAAAGAAAAATGGTGAGCTCAACTAGCCCAGTAAAGAATATTATGACTAAGATAATATATAAAGATTTATCATTAGTCTTCAACAGGGAAAAATCTGATAGAATATAATAGACAACAAGTTTTAGATCAACAACTGCAGCAAAAATATCAATCCATTAGAAGAGTCAAGTAGAGAATGAATTCTACTATCTTCTAATATTTAAAAGTCCATCATCAATATTGTATCCCTGTAATATCAATCAATATACATCTTGAATCAATTATTCATCTTTGCTCTACAGGCCAAAGATATTTATTTGTATCATCAGTTGATCATGTTCATCTCAACACCTGTTCATCTTTGCACTACATGCCAAAGATATTCATCAGTTAATCATTCATATTTACACTACAGGCTAAAGATATTCAGTAATATCATCATTTAGGACTGAGAATGATGAAAAATATCTTAAAGAAAACGAATCCAGTGAGACAAAAGAACAAATATTAGGGATTCATATTACAGTTTATCCAAGTTCAAAAATACTCTAAAATAATCAATTGTGGAGCAGAATTCAAAAATAAAGATCAAAACATGTATACAATCAAAGATAGTAACCACAATAGACAACTTGGACAAAGAAAGAAAAATTTATTTTTTTGTAAATAATGTCGTATTCGTGAATGGTATCGTATACGTGAATAGTAACCCCGACATGAAAAGGTAGAAATTCTACAATAAAATTTATACCAATATTTTTGTATAATGATATTGAAAGAATAACATCATTTACGAAGAAAATAACATCCCTTACCTCAAAAGAACAGTACTTCCGGCTGAAATATCAGGTATAAGACTGAAGAAAACTTGTACTGAATAGCAACTTTCAAAGTATCTAAATACTCATAAAAATACGCTCGATAATATAGAGCGAGAAAGCTTATAATTCTGGTGTGATTTTCAATTCTAACTAAGCACCCTATTTATAGAAAAATGCTAGAACGCCAAAGCAGACTATCCTACTATCTGATGACTTTAACTGCTATTATTCACGTCCACTACTTTTAAAATAAAATTTTAGCACATTTCTCACCAACCAAAAGTGGGGCCCACCCATTCTAAAAGTTTTCAAAATGTTTTAAATTTAAACAATAATCAACAACTTCAATAATTCATAATAAATAGCCCCTTTATCAGAAAAATTTGAGTCTCATGTCTATTTCATAGAAATTTAATTCTCTACAACTTTGTAGAAGAAAGTTTTTCTAAATTCCAATCAAAAAATGTCCAAAATCCACATACGGATGATTTTTAATACCTTCATTGCGACAAAGTACTGATAAAATAACTCAACATTAATTCCTTCATTTATATCCACATAAAATAAATATTTTTTTATCATATAAATTAATAATTAATTATTCACAAATAGTATTACAGAATCACAATTATGACAACCAAGTCGTTCCCAGGAAAGATGGGACTTTTCGATAAGGATTTCTCCTTACTGGCGCGCAATTAGGTAACCAAACCTCTTCTTAGACAGAACTTCCTTAGACATTGCCAATAATGCTATCTAATAATATTATTCAAATAATATAAATTTTTGATCTGATAATGGAAAATACTGTGTAGTGACAATTATTGAAACAATAATAATATAAATATCAACGTAGCAATCAATAAAATAAAATATTGAATAGTAATTATTGTAACAATTATTAAGTAGTGCCTTCTTACGTAAGAATCAATAATCCAACAATACTGTGCAATATCGTGTGCTATTGTGCAACCACGTGTATTACTGTGCTTTAACTACCGAGTATTCCAACAGTGTTAACGGTAACAACTACGCCGTTATTTATAAAAACTCAAACTTGTCGTTTTCTTCATCCAACCGTTTTTCGTTATGGGACCCACAAATGACTGCGTCATCGTACGAATATTCTCCGACAGCAAGAATATTCCACGACCAAACGAATATTCCCCGACAACAATGAATATTTTATAACCACTTGCTTATTTTGTAAAATTTGCACATTTAACCCATAACCAAAGTATTATATCAAATTAACACTTTATTATTCAAAATAATAATTAGAGGAAATTCAATTTTATTTATGAAAAAGTTTGGGTCTTACAAGTTATTTTTGTATTTTAACATTTTTGTGAGCGAGGGAGTTATTCTTGAGTGGTAAGCCATAACCACATGTAATCATCTCCAAAGGTATTCTACAATATCTTTTGCTGATAGGGTGATGCCAGACTACCATCAGAGCCTGCCGCTACAGGCTCATGCGGCAGGGGCTTATATAAAGGAGAGGCAATTCGATAACTTTGCAGCAATTTTGGGATTAAAGGACTGGCGCTATAGCCTGTAGCGGCAGGGGGGGAATTGTTTAATCTGAGCCATTAAATGTATGGATCGACGGATGAAAACTTGGTTGCTGAATATTGCTTATGGCAACCGGTTGCCACGGATTAAACCCCATATATATATATACGGTCCGGATCTTAAGCTTACCCCTTATCTAACATACCTTGCATACCTCCTTTAGCGACGAACCGGGTGACAATTCGGACCGTCGCTATATACGGTTCGGATCATAAGCTCACCCCTTATCTAGTTCACCTTGCTCACCCCCCCTTTAGCGACGGACCGGGCGACGATTTGGTTCGTTATTATATATTCGGTCCGTCGCTAAAGGTGGGTGAGTAAGATGAGCTAGATAAGAGGTAAGCTTAAGATCCGGACCGTATATATATATATATATATATATATATATATATATATATATATATATATATATATATAGTCCGGATCTTAAGCTCACCCCTTATCCAACTCACCCGAGCTCACCTCCTTTTAGCGACGGACCCGGCAACGGTTCGGTCATACAACCGTCGTCTATACTTTTAGCGACGGACAACATATAGCGTCGCTAAAAGTATAGACAACGGTTGTATGACCGAACCGTCGTCGGGTCCGTCGCTAAAGGGGGTGAGCTCGGGTGAGTTGGATAATGGGTGAGCTTAAGATCCGGATCGTATATATATATATATATATATATATATATATATATAGCCCGACTCTCTCTATCGAACTGGAGGGAGCGAACTAAGAGCGAACCGGCTATAACGACAGTTTTTTTCATCGCTATAGCATAAAAAACCGGATTTCTATGCTATAGCGACGAAAAAAACTGGCGCTATAGCCGGTTCGTTCTTAGTTCGCTCCTTTCAGTTCGCTGGAGAAGCGGACTAATATATATATATATATATATATATATATATATATATATATATATATTAAATGATCTATTCTAAGTGGTTGTTTAGTTGCAGCTGAATGGCTGACCGATTCAACCATTCAGTGTGTTTATTTTGGAAAAAAATCATCTGCATGGCTGAACCGGTCAGTCATTTAGATGATTTTGAGCTGAATGATTTAGTCTAATTTTTTTGGCTGAATGAGCGGTTGAATGAACTTTTTTTTACAATATTAACTATTATATAAGTAACATTAAATAATTTACAACAATTTTTTGAATTTTTGTAGAGGGAAGAAATAATAAAAATATGTTATTCAGATGTTTCAGACATGTCAATTATCAAATAACTTTTTTCATTCAGATTCAGCTCATTTAGATTTAGATTTAGATTTATTCAGTTTTTATCAAACAATCCCTAAGAGTAAATAGGGATTTAGTTGTCCTCCAATTTCATTCAATACACTAATTATTTTATTTTAATAATTTTATTAACAATAATTAAAATATATTAATAAATAGTTAATATTATTAAGATCATTCTTACAGAAAAAATTAGAATCATTAAAAGTAATTTTATCGTTAAAAGTTTAAAAGAGTTTTCAGTCATTAAAATTTTAATAAAATATTTAAAAAAGGTCGAATTACTTTTATTTTAAAAATAATTATATTACTCAATATTATAAGTTAATTGATAGGTGTTGATTTCAATTATATCATCTAAAATTATAAAATATAATGTATGGAATAGAATTAAAAGAAATGCATAATGGAAAGAAGTCAAATTCAATAAATGGTACTTACGGGAGCTTATATCTTGTATAACCATTAAATTTTGTATAAACATTCATAATTTAAAAATAAAAATTAATACTTTTGTGTTAAAGAATAAATAATACTATCTCCGTCTCAGAATAAAAGTCCTTATTACTATTTTGGATAGTCCCATGTTAAATGTCCACTTTCTTTTAATAACCAAACTTTTACACAATTTTTTCTATTATACCCTTTACATTAAATATCTCATAGTTTTCTTATTCTAATTCTCTCTTCATATTCAATAAGTATAATTAGTTATGTGTTGAAAATATTTTGAATTGAAAAGCTAGAAAGTCACTCTCTCACCTACATTAGAAATGATTAAACATATTATTATGGGTAGTTTTGTCATTTCATTGCTCTTCTTGATATGCGTGAAAAATTCACCAGGATTTTTATCCTAGGACGGAGGGAGTACATCCACAAACACACACACACACACACACACAAATATATATATATATATATGAGGGATTAATTTATATCATATATTTGTCATAGATCTTTATAGTGCATATACCATCTATACCAATGGAAACAAAAAAGAACATTCACATTTAAAAATTAAAAATCGACGTCCTACTATTAGTAGTGAACGCTAATAGGGTTTGACTTTATTAGCCAAGTTTTAGGATTTATTAATTAGGATTTAGAGTTTATAAATCAGGGTTTAAAGTTTATTAAGTAATGTTTAAAGTTTATTAACTCTTTTTTTAAACTGGGTTTAGGATTTATTAGCCTTATTAATCAGGGTATAAGGTTATTAATAAACCCTCAACCATTGTTAATAAATGCTAAACATTGGTTAAAAATCCTCAACTCTGGTTAAAAAAACCCCAACCTTAGTTAATAAAACCTAAACCCTAGTTAATAAACTTAAACTTCAGTTAATAAAGTCAAACTCTTATTCTGATTAGTGTCTGCTAGTATTAGTAGTGTGACGCCCCCAAAATAGGTATACATCACCCATTCTGAGTCGCCAAATACATGGTACATAATTCAAATACAAACTTAATTAACACAACTGTCGTGTAAAATACGACAAAACATAGCTGAGTTTTTACACGAATATTGTCTCATAGACAATATCCAAACTCAAAATCAATCCTCATTACATTTATTATCACACTAAATAGTGAGGACTACTGAAACAACCATCTCGGACTGTCACTCCATTCCCCGACTAGTCCCGGCTACGTCCTCATTTCTTGAAGATAACAATGAACGCAAAAGGGTGAGCTCAACTAGCCCAGAAAGAAATATTATGACTAAGATAATGCAGAATAAATTATCGTTAGCCTTCAACCGTGTTAAACTGATAAAATATAATAAACATCAAGTTTAACTGCAGCAAACTAGTAATCCATTAGAAAAGCCAAGTAGAGCATAATATCTGCTATCTTCTATGATTTAAAAAATTTATCATCAATTTTATCGCTGAGACTCAGCTCAATAAATAATTCACATCACTGAGTTATCCATGCACTACGGGCCAAGGATATTCATTAGTATCACGTCCACGAATTATCCATACACTACGGTCCAAGGATATTCGTGTAATCAACAATAATCATAATCATGCCAACAACTGTCCATCAATGCACTACGGGCCAATGAGGACTTTTACCACATCATTTATAATATTACGGTCATGATTATACCGAATAATCTCTGGTCATAATCATACCAATCAACAGTCCATCAATGCACTACGGGCTAATGAGGACTTTCATCACAATATAAGCATGAGGATGATGACAATGATATAAGAATTCAATTAAACGAAATCAAAAGGATAAATTTTTAAAGATTTATAATATAATTTATTCAGAATTCAAATATGTCCAAATTGTCAACATGATACTACTTTGTGGAGTAAAATTCAAGAATAATATTGTATCAAAAATGATTCGGGCTGAAAAAAAATTAATTTTTGTCATGAATAGTACCCCGAGTGAATAGTAGTAACCGAGTGAATAGTACTTCATGAATAGTACCACATGAATAGTACTTCAGCATGAAAAGGTTAAAAATTATCAAGAATGCTCAGAATAATATTTTTATGAAAAGATACTAGATGAAGCGCAAACGTCAAGGATATTCTACTAATTTCATAGAGTATAGAAGCCAAAACTTAACAAAATGAGTGTAGAATTCAAAATCTAAAATGGATTAATATTACTTACATACTACAGAGTATGGAAGAAAATATTATTTCATACGAATACTGAACAAAAATAATATCCCTTACCTTAAAACGAAGAGTATTCCAATTGGTATAGCGGGGATATTCTTGAAGAAAACTTTCACTATTTTCTACGCTCAAAGCTTCTTAAAACTCTAAAGAAATACACTCAATATTATAGAAGAAGAATTCTCTGATTCTGGTGTGATTTTCAATTCTAAATTAAGCATCCTATTTATAGGAGAATGGAAGGGGCACTGTTAAGAAGAAATCACGGATGAAATAGTTTGAAAAATCACGGACGTCTTCTGTAAAAATCAGATTTCACATAATTTTACTATACAAACACTATACGGACATTATGCAAATACTATGCATAATAAAATATAATATATTCTATTTTTCATATAAAACAAAACTTATAATATATATATATATATATATATATATATATATATATATATATATATATATATATATATATATATATATATATATATAAATAACCTTTGCCTTACGGCAAAGGCTTAACAATCCCACCCAATTTTTTAAACACCCCCCCCCCACACACACACACACACACACACACATATATATATATATATATATATATATATATATATATATATACGTGTATATACTTTATAACTTCCTTCCGATTATTTTGAAAAATGAATAAGTGGGGGTCAATATAATAAGCGAAATTTACAACAAATACTTCATAAAAAATTCCCTCAATATTTTTAACAATATTTATTCATCATTATTATAACTTGCAATATTAACAACCAGATCGTTTCCAAGAAAGAGGGGGCTTTTCGATAAGGATTTCTCCCTATTGACGCACAATTAGGTGACCAAACCCCTTTCCTCGACAGAACTTTCTAGACATTGTTAATTATGTAAATAATAATATGAATAACTTGTCATCTTAATTATTGATTTAATAATATAAAATATTAATAATAATTAAATCAAATAACGTGAGATACTATGCAACAATTACTGTAGCAATAATTGAGTATAACTGAGTGACTTTTCACCTAAGCATCAATAATCAATACCGTGTGCTAGTATGCAATCAAGCGTATTACTGTACTTTTCATCGCCGGGTAATTCGATAGTTAACGGTAAAACTTTCGTCGTTATTTTTGTAAAAAGATATTTCTATCGTTTTCTAACTCCGACAATAATTCCGTTGTGGGGTCCATCAATGATTGTGCCGTTATACGAATATTTCCTGTTAAAACGAATATTCCCCGACCAATCGAATATTTTCTAACAACTTGTTTACTTTGCAAAATTTATAAATATTACCCACAACTATAACATTATATCAAATTCACACCTTAATATTCAAAAATATTTTTTCGAGAAAAAGTAATCTTTATTTATTAAAGTTGGGGTCTTACAACCTCTCCTTCTTATGAAATTGTGTCCTCGAAATTGGTGTACATACCTGATATGACGAAGAGGTGAGGATACCTTGATTTCATTTCAGATTCTAACTCCCAGGTTATTTCCTCAACATCGTGGTTTCTTCACAAAACTTTAACTTGAGGTATAACCTTGGAGCGTAGAATATGTTCCTTCTTATCCAAGATTTTAATAGGTACCTCTTCATACGTTAAATCTTCCGCTATCTTGTCCGGTTCTAAATAAATAATGTGGTTCGGGTCTTCCACATATTTACGTAACATGGATATGTGAAAACGTTATGAACACGAGACATACTTGGCAGTAAAGCAAGTCTATAGGCCACAGTTTCTACT
Organism: Panax notoginseng; assembly: GCA_016801055.1. Lineage (NCBI taxonomy): Eukaryota > Viridiplantae > Streptophyta > Magnoliopsida > Apiales > Araliaceae > Panax > Panax notoginseng. The sequence continues at coordinate 25,534,589 of CM029021.1, read as the reverse complement.
CGATCGAGGATTTTAAATGGGCCAATGAATCGAGGATTGAGCCTTCCTCTCTTTCTAAATCTCGTAACTCCTTTACATGGCGCCACACGTAACAACACATGGTCTCCAACATTGAATTGCACGTCCTTTCGATGAAGATCAGCATAACTCTTTTGTCGATCTTGTGAGATTTTTATACGTTGTCAGATCATTTGAATCTTCTCCGTAGTCAAACGTACCAATTCTAGTCCCAACAACGTTGCTTCACCCACCTCGTCCCAACATACTGGAGAATGACACTTGCGTCCATACAACGCCTCAAATGGAGCCATGCTAATACTTGCTTGATAACTGTTGTTATAGAAAAATTCTACCAATGGCAATAACTTGTCCCAACTTCTCTTGAAGTCAAGGACACAGAGTCTTAATAAATCTTCAAGAGTTTGAATAGTCCTTTCTGACTGCCCGTCCGTTTAAGTATGATATGTCAAACTAAATCGTAAATCCGTGCCCATAGCTTTTTGTAAACTAACCCAAAATCGTGAAGTGAATCTTGAGCCTCGATCAGAAACTATGGATACTGGCATACCATGCAGTCTTACAATCTCATTTATGTATATATGAGCAAGACGTTCAAGTGAATATATTTCTCGTATAGGTAAGAAATGGGCAGACTTGATTAGTCTATCAACAATGACCCAAATTGCATCTATGCCTTGAGAAACCTTAGGAAGAATAGTAACGAAATCCATGGTAATGTGCTCCCACTTCCATTCTGAAATTTCAAGTGGTTGCAATGGTCATTTTGGCACTTGATGCTCCGCCTTGACTCGTTGACAAGTTAAACACCTTGAGATAAACTTCGCGATCTCTTTTTTAATATTGCTCCACCAAAATGTATGTCGAAGATCACGATACATTTTGGTACTCCCAGGATGGATTGCAAACTGTGTGTTGTGTGCCTCCATCATGATCTTATACTTTAAATCAGGGTTGTTGTTTGGTCATACTAGCGAAGAATTTTCCCGTCTCTCCCCCTAGTTCTAGTCTAACATCTTAGCTATGGATCATATCCCTAAGCTTTGATACCAACTGTGATGCCCCCAAAATAGGTATACATCACCTATTCTGATTCGTCAAATACATGGTACAGAATTAAAATACAAACTTAATTAATACAACTGTCGTGTAAAATACGATAAAACATAGCTGAGTTTTTACACGAATATTGTCTCATAGACAATATCCAAACTCAAATTCAATCTTCATTACATTTATTATCACACTAAATAGTGAGGACTACTAAAACAACCATCTCGGACCGTCACTCCATTCCCCGACTAGTCCCGGCTACGTTCTCATTTCCTGAAGAGAACAATAAACGCAAAAGGGTGAGTTCAACTAGCCTAGTAAGAAATATTATGACTAAGATAATGCAGAATAAATTACCGTTACCCTTCAACAATGTTAAACTAATAAAATATAATAAACATCAAGTTTAACTACAGCAGAACAAGTAATTCATTAGAAAAGTCAAGAAGAGCATAATATCTGCTATCTTCTATGATTTAAAAAGTTTATCATCAATTTTATCGCTGAGACTCAGCTCAATAAATAATCCACATTACTGAATTATTCATGCACTACGGGCCAAGGATATTCATTAGTATCATGTCCACGAATTATCCATGCGCTACGGTCCAAGGATATTCGTGTAATAACCAATGGTCATAATCATGCCAACAACTGTCCATCAGTGCACTACGGGCCAATGAGGACTTTTACCACATCACTTATAACATTACGGTCATGATTATACCGAGTAATCCCTGGTCATTATCATACTAATCAATAGTCTATCAATGCACTACGGGCCAATGAGGACTTTCATCAAAATATAAGCATGAGGATGATGACAATGATATAAGAATTCAATTAAACGAAATCAAAGGATAAATTTTTAAAGATTTATAATATAATTTATTCAGAATTCAAATACATCCAAATTGTCAACATGATACTGCTTTGTGGAGTAAATTTCAAGAATAATATTGTATTAAAAATGATTCGGACCTAAAAGAAATCAATTTTTGTCATGAATAGTACCCCGAGTGAATAGTAGTAACCGAGTGAATAGTATCTCGTGAATAGTACTTTATGAATAGTACCACGTGAATAGTACTTCGGCATAAAAAGGTTAAGAATTATCAAGAATGCTCAGAATAATATTTTCATAAAAAGATACTAGATGAAGCACAAATTTCAAGGATATTCTACTAATTTTATGGAGTATAGAAGCCAAAATTAAACAAAATGAGTGTAGAATTCGAAATCTGAAACGGATTAATATTACTTACATACTACATAGTATGAAAAAAAATATTATTTCATACGAATACTGAACAAAAATAATATCGTTTACCTTAAAAAGAAGAGTATTCCAACTGGTATAGCGTAGATATTCTTGAAGAAAACTTTCACTGTTTTTTATGCTCAAAGCTTCTTAAAACTCTAAAGAAATACGCTCAATATTATAGAAGAAGAATTCTCTGATTCTGGTGTGATTTTCAATTCTAAACTAAGCATCCTATTTATAGGACAATGTAATTGGCACTGTTAAGAAGAAATCACAGATGAAACAGTTTGAAAAATCACGGACGTCTTCTGCAAAAATCAGATTTCACATAATTTTACTATACAAACACTATGCAGACATTATACAAATACTATGCATAATAAAATATAATATATTCTATTTTTCATATAAAACAAAACTTATAGAATATATATATATATACAGGGAGCGGATCAGGTTCGGACTCTCGCATTTTAACAAAATGCGGACCTTTTTTTTGGTTTTTTTTTAAAACAACTAAAAAAAATTTAATATTTTATAGAACTGGAATTTTTCCATAATACAGTGTTTTAGATGTGATTTGGATACATATAACAAAATATATCTGTACAGACTGTACATACATGTTTTGTTATATGTATCCAAATCACACCTAAAACACTGTATTATTGAAAAATTTCAGTTCCATAAAATTTAAATTTTTTTAGTTATTTAAAAAAAAGCAAAAAAAAATAAAAATTTGGTCCGCATTTTAATCAGGTCCGAACTCCCGGACATGATAATGGTTGTATATATATATATATATATATATATATATATATATATACACACACACACACACACACACACACACGTATATATACTTTATAACTTTCTTCCGATTATTTTAAAAAATGAGTAAGTGGGGGTCCAAATAATAAATAAAATTTACAACAAATACTTTATAAAAAATCCTCTCAATATTTTTAACAATATTTATTTATCATTATTATAACTTGCAATATTAACAACCAGATCGTTCCCAAGAAAGAGAGGGTTTTTCGATAAGAATTTCTCCCTATTGGCGCGCAATTAGGTGACCAAACCCCTTTCCTTGACAGAACTTTTTAGACATTGTTAATTATGCAAATAATAATATGAATAACTCGTCATCTCAATTATTGATTTAATAATATAAAATATTGACAATAATTGAATCAAATAACGTGAGATACTATGTAACAATTACTGTAACAATAATTAAGAATAACTGAGTGACTTCTCACGTAAGCATTACTAATCAATACTGTGTGCTACAATGCAACCACGCGTATTACTGTACTTTTCATCACCGGGTAATTCGACAGTTAACGGTAAAACTTTCGCCGTTTTTTTGTAAAAAGATATTTCTGTCGTTTTCTAACTCTGATAATAATTTTGTTGTGGGGTCCATCAATGATTGTGTCGTCGTACAAATATTTTCTGTTAAAACGAATATTCCCCGACCAATCGAATATTTTCTAACAACTTGCTTACTTTGTAAAATTTATAAATATTACCCACAACTATAACATTATATCAAATTCACACCTTAATATTCAAAAATATTTTTCGAGAAAAATTAATCTTTATTTATGAAAGTTGGGGTCTTACAAGTAGCTGATGGTATGTGCTTTTTTTATGGTCCGCTAGACGTCAATTTTTAGTTTATAATCCTGATCGTTTTTGTTTTTATTTTTATTGGTATAGATTGTGTATGCCCTATAAGGATCCATAGTAAATACATATTATGGATCTAAACTATTTTAATATATTTTGATGATAACAATTATGAAGTAATTAGATTAATTAAATAGGTTTGATATTTAATTAATTATTTTACTTACTCTTATCTAAACTTTTTTTCGAAATTTTATTTGAATTAATTTTTATTGACCTTAATTATTAAAATATTTAGTGTTAAATAAATTAATTCATATAAAAATTTTCAAGGCAAAGAGATCCTATTTTCTTTCAAACTCACAAAAACAAAATTGGGCAAAAAGTTTTTTATTGTATATATATAACCATGTGTGTGAGTGAGTGTTTAGGTGTGCAAAGTATGAAGTGACCATCTTTTTGGGACAAAGGAATAAACTCATGCCTTGACCAAATTTGATAAACTATCTATAGAAGGTGAAATTTTTGATGGGCTGAACCATTTGGCAATCCGTGCGATTCAAAAGAGAAAATTTTCATCCGAACCATTGATTTCAAAAATGAGCAATCCTAGTTATTCATTTAAAAACAGATTTCAAAAATTACCATTTTGCCATCGACCTCAAAATTCTATAAATAGGGAGTCTTTCATTCATTTGATTTTTGCCAATTCAAGTGAAAAGAAAAGTCGTCTCTCCTTGCCTACATACTCTCTCTAAAGCTTTACATCTCTTCTTACCAAAGTTTTGATTATTTGAGAAGAGGAAATTGGTCCAAGTAATTGAGATAAGTCATTTGATTTAACTTAGTTGAATTATTTCTTACTTGCTTTAAATATATAGATATACGAATATAAATTGTTATACACAATTTTATATATCTATATTTCATCTATTTATCAAATAAAAAGTTATACTTAGACGTCGAAAAGCTACGGAGATATTCCTCTAAGGTGAGCAAATCGAATCGTACGATTCCTTATAGTACTAAGTAACTTTTTATTGATATTATTTATAGAAATATCGTAAAATAGATATACACTTGATAGTTCAAAATGACACTGAGATATTCCTCCAAAATAAGTGAATCATCCGAACCGGATTTGAAAGTCTAAGTGATTTATCAAAAATATTTATACAAATATTAATTTTGAAATTATAAATTTTGTCATACTTAGATGCCAAAAGGCTACGGAGATATTCATCTTAAGTGAGGAAATCGAATCGTACGATCCTTATAGTACTAAGTGACTTTATTTATAAATCACATAATAGATAAAATATTATTATATATTATCTGAGTTAAACAAATATATTTATTATATCAAGTAGTGCTTAACTAATTAAATTGTTATACTTGATAAATTGATCACAAGTATTTGAACACAAATTCATTCATATAATATTTGTTAGAGAATATCTGAAAAACAAGTCTTTTTGATCCATAGAAAAACACTTTCTATTATAAAGAATAAATAATTCTTTATAAAGTCGTATTAAAATTATTTATCTGCTTATATAGAAGCCTTTTTTAGTTAAAGCTAAAATTTATCTATTTGCTTATTCAAGAAGAACTTTTCACACAAAATATAAAAGTAATTTAAACTTTTATAACATTCCATAAATTTACATATTTGCTTACATAGAAGCATTATTTAATCTAAGCACAAATTACAATCTGCTTACAAAGAAGCATATTTTCTCAAGTATAAAAGTCTTTGAACTTTTATAAATATATTTGTTCTTTAATTAAAATCTGCTTATTTGAGAAGCATCAATCTGTACTAAATCTTATCTGCTTATTTAAGAAGTAAACTGTTGTAAATTCTTTTATAAAAAGGGAAAAGGGTAGAGTTAGTTTATTTTATGTACCTGCGAGAAAGACGAGTAATTCTTTGACCAAGATTAGAGTCTTAGAGAGGTCAGTTGGAAGTTGGGTGTGACGCTCTCAAAATAGGTATACAACACCCATTCTGAGTCGCCAAATATATGGTACAGAAAGCAAACTACAACTTCAATAATACAATTGTCGTGCAAAATACGACAACACATACTGTGAGTTTAAATACAAATATTGTCTTCTAGACAATATCCACACTCAAATAAGTCCTCAATACAATTATTCAAATACTATTTTACAGAAATAGTGAGGACTGCTAAAACATCTTTCTAGAACCATCACTCCATACCCCGACTAGATCCTGCTATGTTCTCACCTCCTGAGAAGAAAAATAGAACAAAAAGGAAAAGGGTGAGCTCAACTAGCCCAGTAAAGAATATTATGACTAAGATAATATACAACAAATTATCATTAGCATTCAACAGGGAAAAATCTAATAGAATATAATCAATAAAAAGTTTTAGATCAACAACTGCAGCGGAAACAGCAAACCATTAGAAGAGTCAAGTAGAGAATGAATTCTACTATCTTCTAAGATTTAAAAGTCCATCATCAATATTTTATCCCTGTAACATCAATTAATAATCATCTTTATCCAAATATTCATCTTTGCACTACATGCCAAAGATATTCATTTGTATCACCTGTCAGTCATGTTCATCTCAACACCTGTTCATCTTTGCACTACAGGCCAAAGATATTCATCAAGTAATCATACATCTTTGCACTACAGGCCAAAGATATTCAGTAATATCATCATTTAGGACTGAGGATGATGAAAAATATCTTAAAGAGAACGAATCTAGTGAGACAAAAGGATAAATAGTAGGGATTCGTATAAAAGTTTATCCAAGATCAAGAATACTTCATAATAATCAATTGTGAAGCAGAATTCAAAAATAAAGATCAAAACATGGATACAATCAAAGATAGTAACCATAATAGACATCTTGGACAAAAAGGGAAAATTTTATTTTTCGGTGAATAGTGCCGTATTCGTGAATAGAACCGTATACGTGAATAGTAACGTATACGTGAATAGTAACCCCGACATAAAAAGTTCCAAATTTGATAAAAAGTTCATATCAATATTTCAGCATAATGATATTGAAGAAAATAATATCATTTAAGAAGAAAATAATATCCCTTACCTCAAGATATCAGTACTTCTGGTAGGAATACCGGTATAAGGCTGAAAGAAACTTGCTCTGATGAATAGAAACTCTCAAAGTATCTAAATACTCACAAAATACACTCAATAATCTAGAGAGAGAAAGAGAGAAAACTTGTTTCTGGTGTGATTTTCAATTCTAACTTAGCCCTCTATTTATAGGAAAATGTTAGCACGCCGAAGCAGACTTAACCTGCAACCTGAGGCTTTACCTGATACTATTCCCACCCACCACATTTGAATAAAAATCTCAGCACATTTCTTCACCAACCAAGAGTGGGGCCCACCAATTCTAGAATTTTACACCAAAATGATTAACTCCGAAAATTCAACAATTTCTGAACCAGTCATCTCGTAAAATTCATAATAAATCATACGTTCATTTTTAACGGTTCAAAATTTGTGGACATATACTCAACTTATATATGTATAACATATCCAAAAATTACCACGATCCAACGGTCGGATTAAAAATTATAACCCCCATAAAATATCTCAAAAACCCTGATTTTTAATACCTCTATTTCGACAAAAATACTGATAAAAACCTCAACATTAACTCCTTCATTTTTAACCACAAAAATATATCCCTCATTTATATCCACATAAAATAAATATTTCCTTATCATATGAATCAATAATTAATTATTCACAAATAATATTACAGAATCACATTTATGACAACCAGGCCGTTCCCAGGAAAGAGGGGGCTTTCTAATAAGGATTTCTCCTTACTGGCGCGCAATTAGATGACCAAACCTCTCCTTAGACAGAACTTTCTAGACATTGCCAATAATGTTATCTAATAATATTATTCAAATAATATGAATTATTGATCTGATAATCGAAAATACTGTACAGCAACAATTATTGAAACAACAATAATATAAAATATCAACGCAGCAATTATTGAATCAATAAAATAAAATATTGAATAATAACTACTGTAATAATTATTGAGTAGTGTATTCTTACGTAAGATTCAATAATTGGTGCAATACCGTGTGCTATTGTATTTTAACCACCGAGTATTCCAACAGTATTAACGGTAACAACTACGCCGCTATTTATAAACAACTTATACTTGTCGTTTTCTTCATCCAATCGCTTTTCGTTATGGGGCCCACACAAGGCTGCGCCGTTGTACGAATATTCCCCGACAGCAAGAATATTCCACGACCAAACGAATATTTCACGACAAAATGAATATTTTATAACCACTTGCCTATTTCGCAAAATTTGCACATTTCACCCATAACCAAAGTATTATATCAAATTAACCCCTTATTATTCACAATAATATTTAGAGAAAATTTGATTTTATTCATTAATAAGTTGGTGTCTTACAACCTCCCCTCCTTATGAAATTTCGTCCTCGAAATTGACGTACGTACCTGATATTTCAAAAAGGTGAGGATACCTCGCTTTCATTTCTGATTCCAACTCCCACGTCATTTCTTCAATAGCATGGTTTCTCCACAAAACCTTAACTTGTGGTATAACCTTCGTGCGTAGGACATGCTCTTTCCTATCCAAGATCTTAACAGGTACCTCCTCGTACGTTAAATCTTCAGCTATCTCGTCTGGTTCTAACTCAATAATGTGGTTCGGGTCTTTAACATATTTACGAAGCATAGATATGTGAAAAACATTATGAACACGAGACATGCTTGGAGGTAATGCGAGTCTATATGCCACATTTCCTATTCGCTCAAGAATCTCAAATGGACCAACAAATCTTGGATTGAGCTTTCCTCTCTTTCCAAATCTTGTAAACTCCCTTCCATGGTGCAACACGTAACAATACATGATCCCCAATATTAAATTCCACGTCCTTCCGATGAAGATCCGCATAACTTTTTTGTCGATCCTGTGCCGTTTGTATACGTTGTCGAATCGTTTGGATCTTCTCTGTAGTCATGCGTACCAACTCTGGTCCCAACAATGTTGCTTCACCCACCTCGTCCCAGCATACTGGAGAACGACATTTTCTTCCATACAACGCCTCGAATGGAGCCACACCTATGCTCGCCTGATAACTGTTGTTGTAGGAGAATTCCACCAATGGTAGGTACTTATCCCAACTCCCTTTGAGATCTAGGACACAAAGTCTTAATAGATCTTCAAGAGTTTGAATAGTCCTCTCTGATTGTCCGTCCATTTGAGGATGGTATGCCGAACTGAATCGTAAATCTGTGCCCATAGCTTTCTGCAAGCTAACCCAAAATCGTGAAGTGAATCTTGGGTCACGATCCGAAACTATGGATACTGGCATGCCATGCAATCTCACAATCTCGTTCACGTACATACTAGCAAGACGTTCAAGGGAATAAGTCTCACGTATCGGCAAGAAATGAGCGGACTTAGTTAATCTATTAACAATAACCCAAATCGCATCTATGCCTTGAGAAACCTTGGGAAGACTCGTAACAAAATCCATAGTAATGCGTTCCCACTTGCATTTTGGAATCTCAAGTGGTTGCAATGGACCCTTTGGTACTTGATGGTCCGCTTTTACACGTTGACAAGTTAAACATCTCGAGATAAACTCCGCGATCTCTCTTTTCATATTGCTCCACCAAAATGTATGTCGAAGATCGTGATACATTTTGGTACTCCCAGGATGGATTGCAAACGGTGTGTTGTGTGCCTCCATCATTATTCTATGCTTCAAGTCAAAATCGTTAGGAACACAAAGTCTGGAGTTGACTCGAAGTATTCCTTCTTCATCGATTCTTGCTTCTGGAATAGCACCTTCTTGCACTTTCTTCTTCATACGCATCAGCTCCATGTCCGTAGCTTGAGCAGCTTTAACTTTATCGATTAAAGTCGGTTCCACTCGTATATTTGATATCATCATGTGGGTACTTGGAGCCTTCATCTCTATCTCCATCCTTTGCAAGTTATACAAAATGGGCCTTTGTGTTAACAACATTGTACTCGTACCCGCATATGATCTTCTACTCAATGCGTTAGCTACTACGTTTGCTTTTCCAGGATGATATTGGATGGTATGATCGTAATCTTTCAACAGCTCGAGCCAACGTCGCTGCCGCATGTTGAGTTCTTTTTGGGTGAAGAAATATTTGAGGCTTTTATGATCTGTATAAATCTCCACTTTCTCCCCATACAGGTAGTGTCTCTAAATCTTCAACGCGAAAACGGCTGCTGCCAACTCCAAATCATGAGTAGGATAATTCCTCTCATATTCTTTGAGTTGTTGTGAGGCATAGGCTATGACCTTCTCATGTTGCATGAGAACACATCCTAACCCTTTGCCTGAAGCATCGCTGTAGATAACAAATCCATCCGAACCAGATGGTATTGTCAGAACAGGTGCCGAAATGAGTCTCCTTTTGAGCTCTTGGAAACTCTTCTCGCATTCCTCGCTCCAACCAAATTTTGTATCCTTCCGAGTCAGCTGAGTTAACGGAGTAGCGATTCTAGAAAATCCTTCCACGAATCTCCGATAATAACCAGCTAAGCCCAGAAAGCTACGTACTTCGGTTACCGACTTCGATTGCTCCCAACTTTGTATGGCTTCAATCTTCGCCGGGTCGACAGATACTCCATGTTTTGACACCACGTGCCCAAGGAATGCTACTTCCTCAAGCCAGAACTCGCATTTCTTCAGTTTGGCATATAGCTTGTTTTCACGAAGCCTTTGCAATACCAGCTTCAAATGGCGCTCATGATCTTCACGGCTTTTGGAATAGATGAGGATGTCATCAATAAAGACAACAACGAACTGATCCAAATATTCTTTGAATACACGGTTCATCATATCCATGAAGGCAGCAGGAGCATTAGTCAATCCAAAAGACATGACTAAGAATTCATAATGCCCGTACCGAGTTCTGAAGGCAGTCTTTGGAATATCCTCAGTTTTAATCTTCAGTTGATGATATCCAGAACGAAGATCGATCTTTGAAAAGAATTGTGCTCCATGCAACTGGTCAAACAGGTCATCAATGCGAGGTAGCGGATACCTATTCTTGATAGTGACATGATTCAATTCTCGATAGTCGATACAAAGTCGCATACTCTCGTCTTTCTTCTTTACGAATAACACAGGAGCACCCCAAGGAGATGTACTAGGACGAATAAAACCGATGTCCAACAACTCCTGTAGTTAGACTTTTAACTCCTGAAGTTCAATAGGAGCCATTCGATATGGGGTTTTAGAAATGGGCTTTGTACCGGGTTCAAGGTCAATAAAGAATTCAACTTCACGTTCTGGGGGTAGACCAGGAAGTTCTTCAGGAAATACATCGGGAAATTCCTAACAATAGAAATATTATTCAAATCTGACTTGTCTTTGTTCAAATCCATAACATGGGCTAAGAAAGCTTGACATCCGTTTTTCAATAAACGAATAGCTTTGTGGCTTGATATGACAGTGACTGATTTTAGTGGTTTAGTAGTTTGAATTCGTATGACAGGTTGGTTAGGAATATGAAAACTAACAACCTTACGAAAACAATCAATTTTAGCATGATGAGTGGTTAACCAATCAATTCCTAAAATCACATCAAAAGCAAGTATCTTTAAAGAGATAAGATCAATAGGTAATGTGATAGTGCCAACTTGGATCATGCAAGATTTATAAACTGTAGATGTAACGAAGGTTTCACCCAACAGAGTTTCAACAGATAAGTCAAAGTCCAATTTCTCCAGAGTCAAGTTTAAACGTTGAGCACAAGCAGGAGAGATAAAAGAATGGGTAGAACCGGTATCTAGTAAAGTATAAACTTCGCAAGAATTCAAGATTAGCTTACCCGTGATCACCTCGTTCGGATTTCTCGCGTTTTGGCCAGTCACGACAAACGCTCTTCCAGGAACCGCTGATTTTGACTTATCCGGGACAGCTTTTGGAGTCACCATCCCCGCTGAACTTGGTTTTGCTACAGAACACTCTCGAGCTATATGACCCTCCTTTCCACAGTTATAACATACCTTGGATTGTTGTGGGCAGTTTGGGCTGATATGTCCCTCTTTCCCACATTTGTAACATACGACCGGTGGTCGTTCTCCTCCCCTAAAAAACAGTTGATGTTTGTGCTGACGTCTTCACGTTATCATTATTGTACCTTCTCTTCTTGAAATCTCCTCCCGACTCACTCCTTTTATTATCACGACCACGATTACCACCAGAGTAGTTACCGCTTTTATCTGAATGTTTTCCTGCCTGCTGGTTTTCATTGCTTCGATGACTGTCGCCACTGGTATGACCCTGGTTGTGGTCCCTCGGTTACACATACTCATTATCTCGCTCTAATAATTGATCCCTATTTACAACATCTGAATATAAAGAAAATTTATGAGAGATAAGATATTGTCGAATCTCGGGTTTTAGACCTCTCAGAAACATCCTTGTCATTCGTTCCTCATTTTCGACCAAATGAGGTGCAAACCTGGATAACTCTGCAAACTTCGCCTCGTACTGGGACACCGTCATGTTGTTTTGTTTCAGTCTGATAAACTCCACCTCCTTCATATGACGAATACTTTCAGGAAAGTACTTGTCATTGAACAATTTTTGAAATGTTTCCCAGGACATGTTGAGTGCGTCAGGCTGGGTACGCTTTACAGACTCCCACCAGTAGTCTGCCTCACCACGAAATATAAAGGTGGCGAATGGAACCTTCTGTTCCTCCGTACATCCCAAGACATCGAATATCTTGGTAATTTGCTTGACCCACGTTTCTGCCATGATCGGATCCAGCTTTCCCTTAAATTCTGGTGGTCCCAATTCTTTGAACTACTTGGCTGTGACAAACCGCGTGTTGTTATCATTTCCACCTGTATTCTGCACACGAGTCTCCCTCGTCTGATTTTGCATGAACTGCAAAAAGCTCCTAAACATTCCATCATTCATCGTTTGCTTGGTAACGTTGTTTACAGGAGGAATATTGCATTCCTGTTGAACGTTCCCCTGGGTGGTGATCAAAGGTGTCTCCACGGTCTGATTTACTCCATTATTAACGTTCTCAGCTGCTATTCTTAAATACTGCCATAAAACAAAGGTTAATAGTCATGTCATATATTATCCCTATACTCTGACCGACCAAATAAACACCAAATAAACTTAGTCAGGTCATACTAGCGAAGGAATTCCCCGTCTCTCCCCTCCTAGTTCTTGTCTCACATCTCAGCCAGGGATCATATCCTTAAGCTCTGATACCAACTGTGACGCCCCCAAAATAGGTATACAACACCCATTCTGAGTCGCCGAATACATGGTACAGAAAGCAAACTACAACTTCAATAATACAATTGTCGTGCAAAATACGACAACACATACTGTGAGTTTAAATACAAATATTGTCTTCTAGACAATATCCACACTCAAATAAGTCCTCAATACAATTATTCAAATACTATTTTACAGAAATAGTGAGGACTGCTAAAACATCTTTCTAGAACCATCACTCCATACCCCGACTAGATCCTGCTATGTTCTCACCTCCTGAGAAGAAAAATAGAACAAAAAGGAAAAGGGTGAGCTCAACTAGCCCAGTAAAGAATATTATGACTAAGATAATATACAACAAATTATCATTAGCATTCAACAGGGAAAAATCTGATAGAATATAATCAATAAAAAGTTTTAGATCAACAACTGCAGCGGAAACAACAAACCATTAGAAGAGTCAAGTAGAGAATGAATTCTACTATCTTCTAAGATTTAAAAGTCCATCATCAATATTTTATCCCTGTAACATCAATTAATAATCATCTTTATCCAAATATTCATCTTTGCACTACATGCCAAAGATATTCATTTGTATCACCTGTCAGTCATGTTCATCTCAACACCTGTTCATCTTTGCACTACAGGCCAAAGATATTCATCAAGTAATCATACATCTTTGCACTACAGGCCAAAGATATTCAGTAATATAATCATTTAGGACTGAGGATGATGAAAAATATCTTAAAGAGAACGAATCCAGTGAGACAGAAGGACAAATAGTAGGGATTCGTATAACAGTTTATCCAAGATCAAGAATACTTCATAATAATCAATTGTGAAGCAGAATTCAAAAATAAAGATCAAAACATGGATAAAATCAAAGATAGTAACCATAATAGACATTTTGGACAAAAAGGAAAAATTTTATTTTTCGGTAAATAGTGCCGTATTCGTGAATAGTACCGTATACGTGAATAGTACCGTATACGTGAATAGTAACCCCGACACAAAAAGTTCTAAATTTGATAAAAAGTTCATATCAATATTTCACCATAATGATATTGAAGAAAATAATATCATTTAAGAAGAAAATAATATCCCTTACCTCAAGATATCAGTACTTCTGGTCGGAATACCGGTATAAGCCTGAAAGAAACTTGCTCTGATGAATAGAAACTCTCAAAGTATCTAAATACTCACAAAATACACTCAATAATCTAGAGAGAGAAAGAGAGAAAACTTGTTTCTGGTGTGATTTTCAATTCTAACTTAGCCCTCTATTTATAGAAAAATGTTAACACGCCGAAGCAGACTTAACCTGCAATGTAACGACCCCAAAATAGATCCATTCCATCCAACCTATTCTGAGTCGCCAAATACATGGTACAGAAAACAACTGTAACTTTATTACAACAATTGTCGTACAAAATACAACAACACATATGCTGTGAGTTTGGATACAAATATATACCAAATGTGACTCATGTTCCAATCGTGGACATCGCCTCACAATGACACCTTACATAAAGGTATAGTCAAAAACTGTTTTAGAAATTAGAATCTTTGGGAAGTGCTTAAGGAAACCTTCGTACATGGGAGGCCACGCGTCTAGGTTATGATAGATATCATATGGCCACAGAATTATCCTTGGTTGACCCAATAGACCCCAAAGAAAAACGAGAAGATTACTATCATATTCTTCCCAATGGTGAGTCTTCTCTTGACATATCATTATCTCTACTGTCTCTAATTGAGAATTATACTTTAAACAAACACCAAGATTATATAGGTAGTGCTCGTATATATACTCAGCAAGTGGATGAGCACATCCCTGTTTTATGATGACACGAGGTTGTATGTCGTTAGACATCTTGTATGATAGTGGCAAACCACCCTTCCAACGTTGGGTACACCTTACCCTATTGGATTCACCAAATATAACTACTAAATGAACTTTTCTATACTGCTTCGGGAGAACATCCACAGCTAGAGACCACCGTTCTATTTTCCCGTTACCCTCGCTCGACCCAGCTACACTCTTATTACCTGAAAGGAATTGTGAAGCAAAAGGGTGAGCACAACTAGCTCAGTAAAGAATATCATGACTAAAGATAATTAAATTATCAATAGCCTTCATCAATAATAAATCAGAGATTTAGAACATATGGTAAATGATAAAAATTTCAACCATAGTTGCAGCGGAACGAGCAATCCATTAGAAGAGTCAAATAGACTATAAAGTCTATTATTTTCTCCATGTTAAAAATCCACCAACAATGTTTTATCCCTGTAACATCAATCAACAATTCTGGTCCACAATCATATGAATAACTCATAATCATAACTGTAGTTCTAAATTCTTCTTCTCATCTAGGACGAAGATAATTTTCATCACCTATCTTTACCTGAAACATCAAAGATCATGGTTATACCAAATCACAGTTCCTGTTTATAATCATACTAACAAATCCATCTTTGCACTACGGGCCAAAGATATTCATCAACAAACCATCTTTGCACTACAGGCCAAAGATATTCAACAACAGTTCATCTTTGCACTACAGGCCAAAGATATTCATCAACAGGCCATCTTTGCACTACATGCCAAAGATATTCATCAACAATTCATATTTGCACTACAAGCCAAATATATTCATATCTCAAAGAAATATATAATCATTTCAGAATTTATATAAACAATAATTATAACCATGTTGATTAATTCACCTTTGCACTTAAGCTTAAGATATTCAATTATAAATTTAATGGTCATGATCATACCAGTCACAATTTAACTTTGCACTACAGGCCAAAGAGAACCCTAGTCATGATCATACCAATAATCTACCCATCTTTACACTCCAGTGAAAGAGAATTTCAACATCAGGGTTATAAAAATGTTATATATGATGATAAAAATAATATGATCAACATATAGTTTTAATCTCAAGAGTAATATTCGTAACTCATGAATAGTAAATCGTGAATAGTAACTCATGAATAGTAACCCCGACACAAAAGATAGAAATTCCACAATAAAATCCATATCAATATTTCGGTATAATGATATTGAAAGAATAACATTACTTAAATTTATAAACAATTTATTTTAATTATTTACACTTTACTAATTAATGCATTTAATCATCATAAAATGCCAACTCTTACAATTTCATCATCAATAACCAAAACCCTCATCAAAAATCTGCATATACCTCATATAGGATTCTCAAGCCATAAAATCCTATTTTTCAATTTTCTTTTTTCACAAAACATATTTAATTCATTTACTCATAACTAGACCATTTTTATGAAAAATACCAAATCAGTTCCAAAAATATTTCTTTTCTGGGATTTAGCATAATATAGTCCCATAGTGAACATATATTTTTCTCAGAATTTTTAAAAGTCATTTACTATTTTTCATATGGTCAAAATAGCCAAATATTTAGACATTTATCAAAAATTGTACTTTTGTCTAAAAATTCTGAAATTTACATAGTATACTTCTATCATATACATGTACTTCCAATAAAAATTTCATCAATTTTGGAGTTAACCACAAGGAATTATAAGCGGTTACTTTTAAAATAGTCTTTTCTCATAAAATTCATAACTCTCAATCTATACATCCAAAAATCGCCATTTTTGGACACAATCAAGAAAACTCATCAATTAATCATTTCAAATTTTTCCAAAATTTTTGAAGGTCAGAAAAATTACGAAACTGAAAAACATAACAACCCTTAAAATTCCTTACTATCCCTTACCTCAAAAGAGCAGTACTTCTGACTGGATATCGAATATGATGCTGAAGGAAACTTGCACTGATGAATAGAAACTCACAGAGTATCTAAATACTCACAAAATACACTCAATAATCTAGAGAGAGAAAGAGAGAAAGCTTATGTTTCTGGTGTGATTTTCAATTCTAACTTAGCCCTCTATTTATAGGAAAATTTTGGTAGGTTTGACCTGCAACCTGATGGCTTTACCTGCTACTATTCCCACCCACCACATTTGAAATATAATTCAGCACATTTCTTCACCAACCACAAGTGGGGCCCACCAATTCTAGAATTTTCCACCAAAATGATAAACTCCGAAAATTCAACAATTTCTGAACCAGTCATCTCGTAAAATTCATAATAAATCATACGTTCATTTTTAACGGTTCAAAATTTGTGGGCATATACTCAACTTATATATGTATAACATATCCAAAAATTACCACGATCCAACGGTCGGATTAAAAATTATAACCCCCGCAAAATATCTCAAAAACCCTGATTTTTAATACCTCCATTCCGACAAAAATACGGATAAAAATCTCAACATTAACTCCTTCATTTTTTAACCACAAAAATATATCCCTCATTTATATCCACATAAAATAAATATTTTCTTATCATATGAATCAATAATTAATTATTCACAAATAATATTACAGAATCACATTTATGACAACCAGGCCGTTCCCAGGAAAGAGGGGGCTTTCCAATAAGAATTTTTCCTTACTGGCGCGCAATTAAATGACCAAACCTCTCCTTAGACAGAACTTTCTAGACATTGTCAATAATGTTATCTAATAATACTATTCAAATAATATGAATTATTGATCTGATAATAGAAAATACTGTGCAGCAACAATTATTGAACAACAATAATACAAAATTTCAACGTAGCAATTATTGAATCAATAAAATAAAATATTGAACAGTAATTACTGTAACAATTATTGAGTAGTGCCTTCTTACGTAAGAATCAATAATTTCAAAAATACTATGCAATACCGTGTGCTACTGTGCAATAACGCGTATTACTGTATTTTAACCACCGGGTATTCCAACAGTGTTAACGGTAACAACTACGCCGTTATTTGTAAAAACTCAAATTTGTCGTTTTTCCTTCACCCGACAGTTATTCGTTATGGGGCCCACAAATAGCTGCGCCGTCGTACGAATATTCTCCGACAGAAAGAATATTCCACGACCAAACGAATATTCCCCGACAACAATGATAATTTTATAACCACTTGCTTATTTTGAAAAAAAAAATTTCATATTTCACCCATAACTGTAAACTTTTATCAATTTAACTATTTACTGAATAGTAATTATAAGAAAAATTGCATACTTTTATTTCATAAAATTCGGGGTCTTACATGCAACCTGATGGCTTTACCTGCTACTATTCCCACCCACCACATTTGAATAAAAATCTCAGCACATTTCTTCACCAACCAAGAGTGGGGCCCACCAATTCTAGAATTTTCCACCAAAATGATTAACTCCGAAAATTCAACAATTTCTGAACCAGTCATCTTGTAAAATTCATAATAAATCATACGTTCATTTTTAACGGTTCAAAATTTGTGGACATATACTCAACTTATATATGTATAACATATCCAAAAATTACCACGATCCAACGGTCGGATTAAAAATTATAACCCCCGTAAAATATCTTAAAAATCCTGATTTTTAATACCTCCATTTCGACAAAAATACTGATAAAAACCTCAACATTAACTCCTTCATTTTTAACCACAAAAATATATCCTTCATTTATATCCACATAAAATAAATATTTCCTTATCATATGAATCAATAATTAATTATTCACAAATAATATTACAGAATCACATTTATGACAACCAGGCCGTTCCCAAAAAAGAGGGGGCTTTCTAATAAGGATTTCTCCTTACTGACGCGCAATTAGATGACCAAACCTCTCCTTAGACAGAACTTTCTAGACATTGCCAATAATGTTATCTAATAATATTATTCAAATAATATGAATTATTGATCTGATAATGGAAAATACTGTGCAGCAACAATTATTGAAACAACAATAATATAAAATATCAACGCAGCAATTATTGAATCAATAAAATAAAATATTGAATAATAACTAC
The DNA here is from genome assembly GCA_016801055.1 of Panax notoginseng. NCBI lineage: Eukaryota > Viridiplantae > Streptophyta > Magnoliopsida > Apiales > Araliaceae > Panax > Panax notoginseng. The sequence continues at coordinate 25,515,394 of CM029021.1, read as the reverse complement.
TGTAATAATTATTGAGTAGTGCATTCTTACGTAAGATTCAATAATTGGTGCAATACCGTGTGCTATTGTATTTTAACCACCGAGTATTCCAACAGTATTAACGGTAACAACTACGCCGCTATTTATAAACAACTTATACTTGTCGTTTTCTTCATCCAATCGCTTTCCGTTATGGGGCCCACACAAGGCTGCGCCGTCGTACGAATATTCCCCGACAGCAAAATATTCCACGACCAAACGAATATTCTCCGATAAAATAAATATTTTATAACCACTTGCTTATTTTGCAAAATTTGCACATTTCACCCATAACCAAAGTATTATATCAAATTAACCCCTTATTATTCACAATAATATTTAGAGAAAATTTGATTTTATTCATTAATAAGTTGGGGTCTTACAACCTCCCCTCCTTATGAAATTTCGTCCTCGAAATTGACGTACGTACCTGATATTTCAAAAAGGTGAGGATACCTCGCTTTCATTTCTGATTCCAACTCCCAGGTCATTTCTTCAATAGCATGGTTTCTCCACAAAACCTTAACTTGTGGTATAACCTTCGTGCGTAGGACATGCTCTTTCCTATCCAAGATCTTAACAGGTACCTCCTCGTACGTTAAATCTTCAGCTATCTCGTCTGGTTCTAACTCAATAATGTGGTTCGGGTCTTTAACATATTTACGAAGCATAGATATGTGAAAAACATTATGAACACGAGACATGCTTGGAGGTAATACGAGTCTATATGCCACATTTCCTATTCGCTCAAGAATCTCAAATGGACCAACAAATCTTGGATTGAGCTTTCCTCTCTTTCCAAATTTTGTAACTCCCTTCTATGGTGCAACACGTAACAATACATGATCCCCAATATTAAATTCCACGTCCTTCCGATGAAGATCCACATAACTTTTTTGTCGATCCTGTGCCGTTTGTATACGTTGTCGAATCGTTTGGATCTTCTCTGTAGTCATGCGTACCAACTCTGGTCCCAACAATGTTGCTTCACCCACCTCGTCCCAGCATACTGGAGAACGATATTTTCTTCCATACAACGCCTCGAATGGAGCCACACCTATGCTCGCCTGATAACCGTTGTTGTAGGAGAATTCCACCAATGGTAGGTACTTATCCCAACTCCCTTTGAGATCTAGGACACAAAGTCTTAATAGATCTTCAAGAGTTTGAATAGTCCTCTCTGATTGTTCGTCCGTTTGAGGATAGTATGCCGAACTGAATCGTAAATCTGTGCCCATAGCTTTCTGCAAGCTAACCCAAAATCGTGAAGTGAATCTTGGGTCACGATCCGAAACTATGGATACTGGCATGCCATGCAATCTCACAATCTCGTTCACGTACATACTAGCAAGACGTTCAAGAGAATAAGTCTCACGTATCGGCAAGAAATGAGCGGACATTGTTAATCTATCAACAATAACCCAAATCGCATCTATGCCTTGAGAAACCTTGGGAAGACCCGTAACAAAATCCATAGTAATGTGTTCTCACTTCCATTTCGGAATCTCAAGTGGTTGCAATGGACCCTTTGGTACTTGATGCTCCGCTTTTACACGTTGACAAGTTAAACATCTCGAGATAAACTCCGCGATCTCTCTTTTCATATTGCTCCACCAAAATGTATGTCGAAGATCGTGATACATTTTGGTACTCCCAGGATGGATTGCAAATGGTGTGTTGTGTGCCTCCATCATTATTCTATGCTTCAAGTCAAAATCGTTTGGAACACAAAGTCTGGAGTTGACTCGAAGTATTCCTTCTTCATCGATTCTTGCTTCTGGAATAGCACCTTCTTGCACTTTCTTCTTCATACGCATCAGCTCCATGTCCGTAGCTTGAGCAGCTTTAACTTTATCGATTAAAGTCGGTTCTACTCGTATATTTGATATCATCATGTGGGTACTTGGAGCCTTCATCTCTATCTCCATCCTTTGCAAGTCATACAAAATGGGCCTTTGTTTTAACAATATTGCACTCGTACCCGCATGTGATCTTCTACTCAATGCGTCAGCTACTACGTTTGCTTTTCCAGGATGATATTGGATGGTATGATCATAATCTTTCAACAGCTCGAGCCAACGTCGCTGCCGCATGTTGAGTTCCTTTTGGGTGAAGAAATATTTGAGGCTTTTATGATCTGTATAGATCTCCACTTTCTCCCCATACAGGTAGTGTCTCCAGATCTTCAACGCAAAAACGACTGCTGCCAACTCCAAATCATGAGTATGATAATTTCTCTCATATTCTTTGAGTTGTCGCGAGGCGTAGGCTATGACCTTCCCATGTTGCATGAGAACACATCCTAACCCTTTGCCTGAAGCATCGCTGTAGATAACAAATCCATCCGAACCAGATGGTATTGTCAGAACAGGTGCCGAAATGAGTCTCCTTTTGAGCTCTTGGAAACTCTTCTCGCATTCCTCGCTCCAACCGAATTTTGTATCCTTCCGAGTCAGCTGAGTTAACGGAGTAGCGATTCTAGAAAATCCTTCCACGAATCTCCGATAATAACCAGCTAAGCCCAGAAAGCTACGTACTTCGGTTACCGACTTCGGTTGCTCCCAACTTTGTATGGCTTCAATCTTCGCTGGGTCGACAGATACTCCATGTTTTGACACCACGTGCCCAAGGAATGCTACTTCCTCAAGCCAGAACTCGCATTTCTTCAGTTTGGCATATAGCTTGTTTTCACGAAGCCTTTGCAATACCAGCTTCAAATGGCGCTCATGATCTTCACGGCTTTTGGATTAGATGAGGATGTCATCAATAAAGACAACAACGAACTGATCCAAATATTCTTTGAATACACGGTTCATCATATCCATGAAGGCAGCAGGAGCATTAGTCAATCCAAAAGACATGACTAAGAATTCATAATGCCCGTACCGAGTTCTGAAGGCAGTCTTTGGAATATCCTCAGTTTTAATCTTCAGTTGATGATATCCAGAACGAAGATCGATCTTTGAAAAGAATTGTGCTCCTTGCAACTGGTCAAACAGGTCATCAATGCGAGATAGCGGATACCTATTCTTGATAGTGACATGATTCAATTCTCGATAGTCGATACAAAGTCGCATACTCCCGTCTTTCTTCTTTACGAATAACACAGGAGCACCCCAAGGAGATGTACTAGGACGAATAAAACCGATGTCCAACAACTCCTGTAGTTAGACTTTTAACTCCTGAAGTTCAATAGGAGCCATTCGATATGGGGTTTTAGAAATGGGCTTTGTACCGGGTTCAAGGTCAATAAAGAATTCAACTTCACGTTCTGGGGGTAGACCAGGAAGTTCTTCAGGAAATACATCGGGAAATTCCTAACAATAGAAATATTATTCAAATCTGACTTGTCTTTGTTCAAATCCATAACATGGGCTAAGAAAGCTCGACATCCGTTTTTCAATAAACGAATAGCTTTGTGGCTTGATATGACAGTGACTGATTTTAGTGGTTTACTAGTTTGAATTCGTATGACAGGTTGGTTAGGAATATGAAAACTAACAACCTTACGAAAATAATCAATTTTAGCATGATGAGTGGTTAACCAATCAATTCCTAAAATCACATCAAAAGCAAGTATCTTTAAAAAGATAAGATCAATAGGTAATGTGATAGTGCCAACTTGGATCATGCAATATTTATAAACTGTAGATGTAACGAAGGTTTCACCCAACGGAGTTTCAACAGATAAGTCAAAGTCCAATTTCTCCAGAGTCAAGTTTAAACGTTGAGCACAAGCAGGAGAGATAAAAGAATGGGTAGAACCGGTATCTAGTAAAGTATAAACTTCGCAAGAATTCAAGATTAGCTTACCCGTGATCACCTCGTTCGGGTTTCTCGCGTTTTGGCCAGTCACGACAAACACTCTTCCAGGAATCACTGATTTTGACTTATCCGGGACAGCTTTTGGAGTCACCATCCCCGCTGAACTTGGTTTTGCTATAGAACACTCTCGAGCTATATGACCATCCTTTCCACAGTTATAACATACCTTGGATTGTTGTGGGCAGTTTGGGCTGATATGTCCCTCTTTCCCACATTTGTAACATACGACCGGTGGTCGTTCTCCTCCCCTAAAAATAGTTGATGTTTGTGCTGACGTCTTCACGTTATCATTGTTGTACCTTCTCTTCTTGAAATCTCCTCCCGACTCGTTCCTTTTATTATCACGACCACGATTACCACCAGAGTAGTTACCGCTTTTATCTGAATGTTTTCCTCCCTGCTGGTTTTCATTGCTTCGATGACTGCCGCCACCGGTATGACCCTGGTTGTGGTCCCTCGGTTGCACATACTCATTATCTCGCTCTAATAATTGAGCCCTATTTACAACATCTGAATATAAAGAAAATTTATGAGAGATAAGATATTGTCGAATCTCGGGTTTTAGACCTCTCAGAAACATCCTTGTCATTCGTTCCTCATTTTCGACCAAATGAGGTGCAAACCTGGATAACTCTGCAAACTTCGCCTCGTACTGGGACACCGTCATGTTGTTTTGTTCCAGTCTGATAAACTCCACCTCCTTCATATGACGAATACTTTCAGGAAAGTACTTGTCATTGAACAGCTTTTGAAATATTTTCCAGGACATGTTGAGTGCGTCAGGCTGGGTACGCTTCACAGACTCCCACCAGTAGTCTGCCTCACCGCGAAACATAAAGGTGGCGAATGGAACCTTCTGTTCCTCCGTGCATCCCAAGACATCGAATATATTGGTAATTTGCTTGACCCACGTTTCCGCCATGATCGGATCCGGCTTTCCCTTAAATTCTGGTGGTCCCAATTCTTTGAACTGTTTGGCTGTGACAAACTGCGCGTTGTTATCATTTCCACATGTATTCTGCAGACGAGTCTCCCTCGCCTGATTTTGCATGAACTGCAAAAAGCTCCTAAACATTCCATCATTCATCGTTTGCTCGGTAACGTTGTTTACAGGAGGAATATTGCCTTCCTGTTGCACGTTCCCCTGGGTGGTGATCAAAGGTGTCTCCACGGTCTGATTTACTCCATTATTAACGTTCTCAGCTGCCATTCTTAAATACTACCATAAAACAAAGGTTAATAGTCATGTCATATATTATCCCTATACTCTGACCGACCAAATAAACACCAAATAAACTTAGTCAGGTCATACTAGCGAAGGAATTCCCCGTCTCTCCCCTCCTAGTTCTTGTCTCACATCTCAGCCAGGGATCATATCCTTAAGCTCTGATACCAACTGTGACGCCCCCAAAATAGGTATACAACACCCATTCTGAGTATCCAAATACATGGTACAGAAAGCAAACTACAACTTCAATAATACAATTGTCGTGCAAAATATGACAACACATACTGTGAGTTTAAATACAAATATTACAGAAATAGTGAGGACTGCTAAAACATCTTTCTAGAACCATCACTCCATACCCCGACTAGATCCTGCTATGTTCTCACCTCCTGAGAAGAAAAATGGAACAAAAAGGAAAAGGGTGAGCTCAACTAGCCCAGTAAAGAATATTATGACTAAGATAATATACAACAAATTATCATTAGCATTCAACAGGAAAAAATCTGATAGAATATAATTGACAAAAAGTTTTAGATCAACAACTGCAGCGGAAACAGCAAACCATTAGAAGAGTCAAGTAGAGAATGAATTCTACTATCTTCTAAGATTTAAAAGTCCATCATCAATATTTTATCCCTGTAACATCAATTAATAATAATCTTTATCCAAATATTCATCTTTGCACTACATGCCAAAGATATTCATTTGTATCACCTGTCAGTCATGTTCATCTCAACACCTGTTCATCTTTGCACTACAGGCCAAAGATATTCATCAAGTAATCATACATCTTTGCACTATAGGCCAAAGATATTCAGTAATATCATCATTTAGGACTGAGGATGATGAAAAATATCTTAAATAGAACGAATCCAGTGAGACAGAAGGACAAATAGTAGGGATTCGTATAACAGTTTATCCAAGATCAAGAATACTTCATAATAATTAATTGTGAAGCAGAATTCAAAAATAAAGATCAAAACATGGATAAAATCAAAGATAGTAACCATAATAGACATCTTGGACAAAAAGAGAAAATTTTATTTTTCGGTGAATAGTGCCGTATTCGTGAATAGTACCGTATACGTGAATAGTAACGTATACGTGAATAGTAACCCCGACACAAAAAGTTCCAAATTTGATAAAAAGTTCATATCAATATTTCAGCATAATGATATTGAAGAAAATAATATCATTTAAGAAGAAAATAATATCCCTTACCTCAAGATATCAGTACTTCTGGTCGGAATACCGGTATAAGGCTGAAAGAAACTTGCTCTGATGAATAGAAACTCTCAAAGTATCTAAATACTCACAAAATACACTCAATAATCTAGAGAGAGAAAGAGAGAAAACTTGTTTCTGGTGTGATTTTCAATTCTAACTTAGCCCTCTATTTATAGGAAAATGTTAGCACGCCGAAGCAGACTTAACCTGCAACCTGAGGCTTTACCTGCTACTATTCCCACCCACCACATTTGAATAAAAATCTCAGCACATTTCTTCACCAACCAAGAGTGGGGCCCACAAATTCTAGAATTTTCCACCAAAATGATTAACTCCGAAAATTCAACAATTTCTGAACCAGTCATCTCGTAAAATTCATAATAAATCATACGTTCATTTTTAACGGTTCAAAATTTGTGGACATATACTCAACTTATATATGTATAACATATCCAAAAATTACCACGATCCAACGGTCGGATTAAAAATTATAACCCCCGTAAAATATCTCAAAAACCTAATTTTTAATACCTCTATTTTGACAAAAATACTGATAAAAACCTCAATATTAACTCCTTCATTTTTAACCACAAAAATATATCCCTCATTTATATCCACATAAAATAAATATTTCCTTATCATATGAACCAATAATTAATTATTCACAAATAATATTACAGAATCACATTTATGACAACCAGGCCGTTCCCAGGAAAGAGGGGGCTTTCCAATAAGGATTTCTCCTTACTGGTGCGCAATTAGATGACCAAACCTCTCCTTAGACAGAACTTTCTAGACATTGCCAATAATGTTATCTAATAATATTATTCAAATAATATGAATTATTGATCTGATAATGGAAAATAATGTGCAGCAACAATTATTGAAACAACAATAATATAAAATATCAACGCATCAATTATTGAATCAATAAAATAAAATATTGAACAATAACTACTGTAGCAATTATTGAGTAGTGCCTTCTTACGTAAGATTCAATAATTGGTGCAATACCGTGTGCTATTGTATTTTAACCACCGGGTATTCCAACAGTATTAATGGTAACAACTACGCCGCTATTTATAAACAACTTATACTTGTCGTTTTCTTCATCCAATCGCTTTCCGTTATGGGGCCCACACAAGGCTGCGCCGTCGTACGAATATTCCCTGACAACAAGAATATTCCACGACCAAACGAATATTTCCCGACAAAATGAATATTTTATAACCACTTGCTTATTTTGCAAAATTTGCACATTTCACCCATAACCAAAGTACTATATCAAATTAACCCCTTATTATTCACAATAATATTTAGAGAAAATTTGATTTTATTCATTAATAAGTTGGGGTCTTACATTGGGTCTCCAGTGAACTTGTGAGGTAAAGAAGAGGTTGTTGTTTCAAGATCAAATCATAGAATAGAACTGTATTCAAAAGAAGGTACAACTAAGCTTGAGTTGGGAGCTGTGAGCTTGTTGTCCAAGATAGATTAGTTGGGAATAGTTTGAAGTTTGTCTATAAAACTTTGTAAAGGCTTCTCCAACTGTTGAAGGAGTATTTATTACTGATAGTAATAGGATCTCAAGTTCTAAATAGGAACTTGAGACTGGACGTAGCAACATACCATGGGTGTATGTTGTGAACCAGATAAATCTCTGTGTATTGTGTAATTGAATTTTTACTGTCTTGCGTATTAATTTCTAACACTGCAAATTAATTATCAAAAAATTTAAAAAGGCCTAAGATAATTTTTAAATCTATAATAATCTATTCAACCCCTCTTCTAGATTATTATTGGACTTTCATATATATATATATATATATATATATATATATATAGAGAGAGAGAGAGAGACTGATCCATAATCAACTTTGTAAACTTAAGATTATTCTTACAACAAATCGTGGTCTTCCAATTACATATTCCTCTTTCACACTTTAGTTTGAGGATGTCTACAAAAATATATAAAGTGCGGACATAAAAATACCTAGAATACCCTTACATTAAAAGTAATAACACATGATTCGTAATATCCCCGTTTGCACTGTTGTTGTGCAAATGGCTAAAAAGTGGAATTTTTCTTTTTTTGTTTATATGTGAATTTTCAACTAAAAAGTGGGATGTCCCTTTGCTTTCATTCATTTCTTTTCAAAAAGAAACTGTCCATAAAACTACTGGCAGGTAGATCACCATAGCACCGATATTTAAAACAGAGAACAATTCATGATTTGAAAAATCATGCATATCCCTATTCCATAATCATAGTTAAATCACCCAGCAAATGTGATGCCTCCCCACATCCGTGTACTTTAAACATCGGATATGGTGCTGACTATATTACCCCGTTCATAACATCTATCTACAGACATAACTTAAAGACATAAAAGTAAATATAATATTTATGTTAGTTTCCAGTAGGCACACAATAGATCTAGAAGAGGGGGTTGAATAGATCCTTTTCGTTTTAAAAAACTTTTTCTGTTTATTTTGTATTGCTATGACAATCATAAGAATCTTTTTCAAGCACAGCGGAATAAGTAAAAGATCCCCTTCATTGATATATTCATAAACATTCATACATTGTTTGTGGAGTTAGTTTAGTTGTAAGTAGTTAATACATACATAACATTTATAGCAGTTAGGTACATAATGTAAATGACAGAAAGTAAATGACTGAATGTAAAAGACACAAAAGATTTTAAGTGGTTCAGAGACTCAAGCTCCTAATCCACTCTTCTGCTTCAATAAGCAGGAATTCCACTAAGGAAGGGCATCACCCTGAGTTACTAAGATTCCTTCGAACTTCAGTTCACTTAGAACTCTTCAAGCCCAGCATGCTTGGATCTTCTCTAGTTCACTAAGAACTCTTCAAGCCCAGCAGGCTTGAAACTTCATTTAGTCCCTCCGAACAAGGACCCTTTAGGCCCTAACTACTTGTTATTGTTGTATTTGTTGTTGGTGCTTTGCTGCTAAGATGTCATGAAGCTTGAACATCTTTTGTACTTAGCAGCTTGATGTGGTTCTCTTTACATTCTGCGTAGAGTCTGGACCACCAATTCTCTGGTGCAGCTGATCTTCATACTATTCATCTTATCTCTATTCGATTTCAGCAGTGCAAGATCACCATTTAGGTTTGCTAAGTCTCTGAGCTTTTGGTAGACTTCGTCTGTCACTTAGCATTCCCTGAACCCTTCTTGAATGGTCTGCAGACATGGTTCTGTATCTGTTCTGTTTTAGCTTTTGGTTCATGGTGATTTATCGAGTGGCTCTTTAGATCTTCTGTATGCTCTGCCACTTTTTTGAATGCTATCTTCTTGGCCTTCTCGGCTCTCAGCTTAGCTGTCATCTTCAGTGGCATTATCATCCTTGTTGAGTGAAGCTTTAGTTTGTTTAAGTCCTTCTTTAAATTTGCTTTACTTCCACCTTAGTAGTCTCACTATCACTGAGACTTGTTCTGTTCAGCTCTGGTGGAACTCGTAGAGTCAACAATATAGCATTCTAACAACTCAATGATTCTGCAACTCAGCAAAACTTGATCTTTGAAGCTCTAGCTAATATATACTCCTCCACAATCTTCTCGTTGGAATATAGCCATTGGGAGCTATTTGAATTACTTCGCAGATCTTGAGTTATTTGATGCAGACTACAGATATGACATGACATCCCCTTTTTCACCTTTCTGACACTGCAGTCTACTATTTCACCTACCCCATTAGAGATGTCACTTTGGTGTGTCAGGCAGGTAGTCATCTTTATTTCTCCTTTCTGATTCCTCGATCAGAATATCAGGAGTTGTCCTTCTGCATCGATGCTCTCAATTAGCAACGTTCGAATATCAGTCTTCAGATTAAACCGTTGTCAATGCTTCAATCTTCAGATGTCTGAACTCTATGATTCTGATGCAGATGGTCTTGGTTCTGATCGTAGTGTGTCTTGTTGAATGTTTCTTATTGACTAGTTGAGACAACACTATGATTTTGAAGAGTGTTCATTGGATCTTCAATGTAGAACACCTCTTCCTTCTCTTGTGCAGTGCTTCAACACTTCTTTTTGCCTTGACTGATCTCAGGAACTGATAGCTTGACTTCTTATTCCAGCCTCTTCTGAATAGCAAGACACATCAGATTTATGGCATGCCCAGCTGTCTTTCTCCTTGTAATCTCCCGTTCACTTATCATCAGTGGTCTGACCCATGCTTAATCACTTTCGCCTTGTTCTTCATAAGATTACCATTATCTCTGTGTAAACTACATCAGTTCCTACTTTGTTTGGCAAACACAATGATCCTGGTTGATTCCAAGATCGTTGTCTCTTGTTCTCTTGACAGCTACTGCACTTGCTGACTTTCTTTAGTCAGTCACTTTTACTGAAGTCTTTTTCTGATCGGCTTGTGGAAGACTTCATCTCGAATGACTTCACAACTTAATCTGGATGTTGATTGGGTTGGCGCTTAGATCTTCTGTTATCTTGCATGCCATTCGTTGAGTGCTCTCTGGTTTCCTTCAGGTGGAATGTATCTTTATAACTCAGTCCAGAGGCTTCATACTTTGGATATTTTGGGAGTGCACATTTATTGAGAATCGTGTTGACTCTACGATTCTTCCTTGGCGTTGTGAGCACCTATGTTGAAGCCTTAGTTCTGCACACTACGATTTAGCTTTGGTTCTGCAGACACTACGACTCTGAGATCAGATCTTGACGAACTACAATTTTTGTCTTTATGCTTGCTGTCCTCGTCTGATCTGGCTCGACTACGATCTATGCCTTTGATATGATCAGTAGACTCCACTACTTCAAGTGTGGCCTACGATTCTTGACTTGGCTTTGGCAGATGCTCGGTCGGCTCTTAGGTAGGCTATCTCTATGATTCTGAACATGACTTCCTCAGCAGACTACGATTCTGAGAAAGTTCTTCTCGACACACTACGATCCTTCCTCGTCACTTCTAGCAGACTACGAACTCCGAGATCTACTATCTTGGAGACTACGATTCCGCCTTGATAGTTCTCGAGTTTTCCTCGACTCTTCTGGCAGACTACAATGCTAGTGCAATGTTAGACGATCAGACATGCCTATCTATTACATTATACGATCAACCCAACAAGCTTGATCTTTCTATATTTATAGTCCTTGTACATCATTTCTTTTTAAGAACTTTACAAAGCTGTTTTGCTTATGTAGGATCAACCTAACATATTTGATCAATTCATTCTAAGTCCTTGTACATATATTCATATTATCTATCAAAGGACTTTACAGTTTTCCTTAATGCAAGCATACTTGCATATTCATTCATTTATATCATAATCAAATCATATACAAATAGGAGTAACATTCTCATATATATTTCTAACAATTTATATTACATGCCTTACGATCATCCCAAGTTTCCAAACCTTAGTTAAACAAAACATAATTTCTACCAAAATATTTCGTCATTAATAATTATGTTCTAGTTACATAAATTACTTTATACCCTTTCGCTTTTCCTTTGCCCTTATTTTTGCCCAATCATGCGGGACCTTCTATCTTAGCTCAAAATATTTAATATGGCAAGAGTGAAAAACTATTTTAGTCAACAAGTGTAAAACATTTCAATGAATAAATCATTAACAATTTAATCAACAATTGTGAAGCAGTATGAATAAACAGGAAATAAAAGGATTCCTTTAATTTAAAACTATTAACATCATGCTGAGTGGTCATAAAGACCGTGAACTCTTTCAATGTTCAACATTTATAAAATTGTGAACTCTTTCCAATTTGTTTAACAATCACATAGACTATTAAACTCATTACAGGTGCTTTAAGGGACCAACCGATTGTATCCTATGTTATGCACAACATTATTCTTACACGCATAAGCGTCAAGTCGTTTACCCGACATTAAGTATCCCATTTATTAGGGTTTTTAATCTCAGTCTTATTATACGAATCTACACCAAAATAATTTAGATTGGATTAACTTTAAATAGCTTCAAAGAACAAAAATTTATCATCTCGTATCAATGGTGTCTAGCCGAAATAAATGGTATCGACTCATATCTCAAAACGTTTCATGAATAAATAAGAACTTTAACGAATAAAAGCAGTTCAATAAGACAATGACTGTCAAATGCACGTAAGCGCGAGAACTTGCACAAATATAATAGTTTGCATAAGTTTAAAACTTTCTTGTACTTGGTACTGTAAGAATCGTAAAATTCATGAATAAATAATTATTTTAATATAATAAAAGAATGAATATTTATTGGAATATAAATGTTAATGTTTTGTAAGATGAGTAATTAAATTAATTTGCATTGGATTAATACGAATTAAGAAGTGTGGAATTATGATGAGCATTTGTGAAGTGCCTTGTGTGGCATAATGTGAAATGAGAAAATTCACTAAGTGAATTAAAAGAGAACTAGGAAGATTAATTATGTGATTCCGTATATGGAATGAATAAGTTTTAAACTAGTAATATCACCAATATGGAAGTTAATTCATATCCTGTAAAATTAGTGTGGTGATAGAAGTTAGAACTAGCTTAGAACTAAACCATTTTAATGTACTGGATTATATGATGTGAGTACATAAATAATTCCTAATTTCCTAATATGGTAACAATTGTACATTAAGATTATATTTTTTGGAGTTAAAGTAACTAAACTAAGCTTATTGTTGAGATTTGCTCTTGTCCCAAAATGAGTGACCCTCATAGTACATGAACAGTAACCTATGGCCTAAATTACGTAACTTCCAAGCCTGTACTCATTGGCTAGAAGATGGCTGGTGTTGGGTAGTTTAACTACTCTTAATTAACCAATGTTTCCTTCCAATACAATATGGGTTCCAACCTCTATGTAAAATGAATGCACAGTCCAAGTTTTCTCTATAAATTGAAGCTCCATTTTCAGTTTTATGTTGCTTGTAATTGTTTGTTGAAACTATGAGAAATTGAGCTTGAGTGTTTGTTGTTCAAAGAATAGTCTAGCAATCTAAGAAGGGAGAATTTAAGCAAACTAAGCTACAAGAGGTATAAAAAAATCCTAACTTTTGTACTTAGTTGGGTTTTGTTAAATTCTTAGAATTACTTGAAATTCTCTATCAATCAAAGTGAATTAGCATACGATCATGTGTTTAGGAAGTATGTGTACATGTATGGAACCTTTAATGATGATTTGAACATGTTTGAATCAAGAGAAATCAAAGTTGGTTGATACTCTGCAGAACAGAGCATGTTACTGCTTCTGGTCCAGGCAGGGCGCAGCTGTGCCCAGTTTATACTAGAGTGCAACGCAGCAGCGCCGTAACCCAGAACCAGTTCCTAGTTTTTGTTATGCTATGTGTTGCTAATTAGGTGTTATGACTTAAATAGATACATGAAAAAAAGTATAGCATGTTATATAAAGTTTTCTTATGTAGTATGAAGTGATCAACATGATTTAGTGAGGGATTTATAACAAAAATCTAAAGTTTTGATAGCAAGCTTTGTTGAAACTTATGACCTACAAGTTCTGAACTTAGTGGTTTATACACGTGATTAGTTTCAAATATAAATGAGCATGATATAGTGTTTGTAGTGTCCTTGTTCATAATCAAACTTGTTAGACCTTGTGTTAGGAAAGTTTTCAAGAAAAGCTTGATATGTTAAAGTTAATATACATGAATGCTACATGACGTAGGTTCTGATCTTGAAAAGATGTTAATATGACTTAGTTACGTATGATAAGAGTTTTAAAGTTGTCTTTTAAGGGTTATATTGCATCATTCATGTTAAAGTGATTTCAAAGGCAAGCTTGAACATGTTTTCAAAATTAAGTTGTGTTATGTATGAATAAATAGATTCTAAAGGTTTAAGATGACATGTTTATGATTATTATATCTCTAAACACGATTCATATGTGTTGGACATAAGGATGACTAAATCAAACATGAGTTTAAAGCATGTTTCCAAGTGCTAAACAATGATAGTTATGAATAAATAATATGAACACTATGAGCATGTGTATTAACAAATTTTGTGACCTCTATGTAGCTATATAGCCAAGTTATAAAGCATGGTAACCACATGACTTTTATAGTCCTTAATACCATGTAAATTGTAAGTTAAAACTTGTGACAATGAACTCAAGAATGATCATATTCTATGTGAGAACCTCTAGCATGTATGTATGTTAAAGTATAAGTGTATTGGTATGATAGAGTTGGACTGAAATCAGGAAATGCAAGGCTAAACTTTGGTCTGGCCAGGGGACAACGCAGCTGCGCCGTCCCTAAGCCTAGACAGGGCGTAGCTGCGCCATCCTGCAGTCAAGTCTAGATTCTGTTTGTAATCTGATGATCAAAACATACTTATATGGTTATGTTAACTTGTGTTATGTGACTAGTATACTATCCAATGTGTTAAGAAGCATGTTAAGTGATAGAGTTAGATATTTAATGACTAATTATAACTTTCAAGAATGAAGTTCAAAAAGGTATTTGCAAACTATAAGACAATAATTTGAAAATGAGTTGTTTGACTTTATGGTGTCATACAATCTGATTTTGTGCGTTGAGGATGTAGGATATGTGATATAGTATGTATAAAGTTTACAACTAAGTTAGACATTTATGTGTACGTTTGGACTTACATATATGAGTTTATGAAACTAATGAATATCCTATACGTGTAAATATATTATGTTAGGATTCGAAAGAGGGTATTAAGCTTTACTTTTGTAAACTACGCTTGAGGCAAGTACTCAAACCTTACTCTTTATTGAGCATTATTTGAACTTGTACTATTATTGATCGTACAAGTAGGACTTGAAAGTATAATACTTCGTAATCTAGAAATGAAATTGTTTACGCATCTTAATTTCGAACGATAATTGTTCATACATATACTGTGAAAGAAAACTGTCTAAGCCATTGTTTCGGCTAGACTATTGATATTGATCAAAAGCTATCCAAACCAAATTTACTTGGTGCGGACTCTTATAACTGAGATGAACAACCCTCTTGGTAGGGGAATTATATATTGTCGGGAAACTGACGTGCACACTTGAGAAAGATTAAATGTAATGCATTGACATAGGGTACTTTAGGCTGATCACATGTTGTACTCATTTTATGGAATTATCAGTTAATTACTGTGAATTCTAGGAGAAGTTCTTAGTCCTTAGTGACTACTCAGTATTCATTACTTTGAAATCTTGAATTGATTAATCATTGAATATTATTGATCTTTTCTGTCTCTAGTGACTATTATTGATAATCATTTATATTTCTTACTATCGTGAACTATCCTTATTATTGTACCTTGAGAAATACAAAACTACCTTGAGTACCCTTAATGCTATATTATTTGATGGACAAATTTGTTGCTCATCCTTGCTTTCCATAAAAATATTTTAGTTAAGGTAGAACGTGGTGAGCCCTCTGACAAGGACAAGGGTAAAGAGAAGGCTTTGGAGTAGTTATTCCATAATGCTAGAATGTATTATTATCTGGTTGTAGAAGAACTTATTTATGATAAGCTATGCTTAGTTTAAGTTGTATTGGATTATGTATTAGTTATGTCTAAACAGTGTTTAATTATGTTTAAGGTATTGTAAGTGATGTTTAAGTTACGAACCCTTGGGATGAGAATGATTATATTATAACGATGTAATTTATTCTATTATTCCGCTGTGATGATTTTAGAGTTAGTTCGTGACAACCAAATTTGAGACAAGTGTGGTCTGAATTTGGGGGCGTCATAGGTACACTTTCCTCGATTACGTTATTAACTTCGTTCAAATGGTTACCTAAAACATCCTTAAGGATTTACTTAATTAACTTTATTATTACTTATTAATAATTATCTTCAGTTCATAATTGTAACTTACATCAGTAATTATTTATTTAACTTTACCTCAATCTTAATCGCCATTTCACATCATTATTATAACGTCGACATAAAAATGTCTAATTATCCTTTACTTAGTCTCATACATCTTTTTAATGTGTTTTAGCCGATAACTTAAAATATTATAATTACGACTTTACATAATTTAATTTTTTTGAATATGCTTAACCCTCGTTTCCTTATTAATCATCCTTAACCGTTTTATTATTTTCATCCTCCTGACCCACTTAGTTAAAAATATTTTACACGTAAAAATAAAATTTTTAATATATTTTTCCAGCTTTATTTAGTATTTTTAAAATAGTCGTTTCTGTTCAAAATTACCAAAATTTTCATAATTCAACAGTAATTCCAAAAAGTTTTAAACTTGGATAGTATCTCCCTCATATCAGAGAGTACCTCCAGTAAAAAAATCTTCACCATCTGAGTTACAGAACTCCAGATATGACAATTTTAACTTTTGAAAACCTAATTTTATTTTGGTCATATCTCACTCATCTGAAGTCCAATTGAACTCATTTTTGGACTAGACTTACATTATACAATAAAATATTAATCCCAAGAAGGCCTTAATTTATTTCACATTTTAAGTGGTCGAAACTGTCACCGGAAATGTTAGGGCACGAGATTTGGCTAGTTTTTCCATATTTCCCTACTTGGTAGAAAAATCACCATAAATAATCTCTAAGGAATTTGACTAAAATTATTTTTGTGAGTGTTTAAAGGACTCATATATCCATCCATCAAGACTAACCAAATTTAAAAATTCATTATACATTGAGAGTTATGACTATTCGATTTTTAGTTTTTGTTTTAGAGTTTTCCAATTTTCAAAACTTCATGTTCATTTTATAAACTTTCATGTTTTCTTAGTTTTTTATGCATGATCTAGCATAAACCAAACCATACATCAAATACCACCACATTCTCCAGGATCCACCATCCTCCATTAAACACAAAAAATCTCCCACAATAACTAATAAAAACACAAGTTAAATAAATTTATAAAGAGTTAGGGTTTTATACCTTTTTTGCTTTGATTGATTCCTTTCCTTCTCCTTGCAAGCTTATTAGCTTATCTTCTCATATCCTCTCTTCCTCCCAAACCGTGAGTCTTTCTCTCTCTCTTGCCCTAACTCTTTACTTGGTGAAATAGAGAAAATGTGTTGGAAATGAAGAATTGATGAGTATTTATAGAAATAGTTTGAATGAATTATAAGTTGACCTCTCATATGTGGTCTCTTTTTGGTCAAGCCCCTCCTCTTCTCTTTATTTCCACTAGGCTAGACAAGGTTTAGTTGATTAATCTCTATTAACATTAAACTTCCACTCTATTAAACTAAACAAGCATTTAAAGCAAAACAAATTGGGGAACTAAGCTCCAGTTTTTTTGGAAAGTAATTGGAAGTTGTTAGGATATATTTTGATAGGAATGGTTAGGAGTAGCTCAACCTCCCCCATATGACCAAAGTGGTCGGTCACTTCCCCTCCATTTCTTTTTATAAGCTTATATAATACATCATTTTCTTATATCATTAGCTCTAGACAGATGGACCAATGTTAGGCTTGATTTGGGATTATCTTGTAACTACTTATTTAATACCTTAGGTATCTCTTAGTTACCTTGGATTACTTGAATCATGGGCTTTCAATTGCCACATAAATGTAAGACCCCAATTTTTTTAAATGAAATTGAATTTCCTCTATTTATTATTTTGAAATAGTAAGGGTTGATTTGATTAATGTGGTTAGTTATGGGTAAAATGCGCAAATATTTCAAATAAGCAAGTGGTTATAAAATATTCATTTTTGTCTATAAATATTCGTTTGGTCGGGGAATATTCTTGCTGTCGGGAAATATTCGTACGACGGCTGTAACGCCCCCAAAATAGGTCCATTCCATCCAACCCATTCTGAGTCGCCAAATACATGGTACAGAAAACAACTACAACTTTATTACAACAATTATCATATAAAATACAACAACACATGTGCTGTGAGTTTGGATATAAATATATACTAAATGTGACTCATATCCCAACCGTGGACATCACCTCACAATGACACCTTACATAAAGGTATAGTCAAAAACTGTTTTAGAAATTAGAATCTTTGGGAAGTGCTCAAGGAAACCTTTGTACATGGGAGGCCATGCTTCTAGGTTGTGATAGATATCATATGGCCACAGAATTATCCTTGGTTGACCCAATATACCCCAAAGAAAAATGAGAAGATTACTATCATATTCTTCCCAATGGTGAGTCTTCTCTTGACTTATCATTATCTCCACCGTCTCTAATTGAGAATTATACTTCAAACAAACACCAAGATTATATAAGTAGTGCTTGTATGTATACTCAGCAAGTGGATGAGCACATCCCTGTCTTATGATGATACGAGGTTGTATGTCATTAGACATCTTGTATGATAGTGACAAAACACCCATCCAACGTTGGGTTCGCCTCACCCTCAATAGCTATAGACCACCGTTCTATTTCCCTGTTATCCCCCACTCGACCCAGCTACACTTTTATTACATGAAAGGAATTGTGAAGCAAAAGGGTGAGCACAACTAGCTCAGTAAAGAATATCATGACTAAAGATAATTAAATTATCAATAGCCTTCATTAGTAATAAATCAGAGAGTTATAACATATGGTAGATGATAAAAAATTTCAACCATAGTTGCAGCGGAACGAGCAATCCATTAGAAGAGTCAAATAGACTATAAAGTCTATTATCTTCTCCATGTTAAAAATTCACCAACAATGTTTTATCCCTGTAACATCACTCAACAGTTCCTTTCCACAATCATATGAATAACTCATAATCATAATTGTGATTCTAAATTTTTTCTTCGCACCCAGGACGAAGATTATTCTCAACACATGTCTTTACCTGAAACATCAAAGATCATGGTTACACCAAATCACAGTTCATGTTCATAATCATACTAATAACTTCATCTTTGCACTATAGCCAAAGATATTCATTTGTATCACCAGTTGGTCATGTTCATCTCAGCACATGTTCATCTTTGCACTACTGGCCAAAGATATTCATCAACATTTCATCTTTGCACTACAGGCCAATGATATTCATCAACAATTCATCTTTGCACTACATTCCAAAGATATTCGTCAATAATTCATATTTGCACTACAGGCCAAATATATTAATATCTCAAAGAAATATATAATCATTTATATAAACAATAATTATAACCATGTTGATCATTTCACCTTTGCACTTAAGCTGAATATATTCAATTATAAATTCAATGGTCATGATCATACTAGTCAATAATTTAACTTTGCACTATTGGCCAAAGAGAACCCAAAGTCATGATCATACCAATAATCTACCCATCTTTACACTCAAGTGAAAGAGAATTTCAACATCAGGGTTATAAAAATGTTATATATGATAATAAAAACAATATGATCAACATATAGCTTTAATCTCAAGAGTAATATTCATAAATTAACTATAATTTGGTTAGAAAAAGAAACCAATTTTATCGTAAATAGTAACTCGTGAATAGTAACTCGTGAATAGTAACCCCGACACAAAAAGGTAGAAATTTCATAATAAAATCCATACCAATATTTCGGTATAATAATATTGAAAGAATAATATTTCTTAACCTTATAAACAATTTATTTAAATTGTTTCCACTTTACTAATTAATGCATTTAATCATCATAAAATGTCAACTCTTAAGATTTCATCACCAATAACCAAAACCCTCATCAAAAATCTGCATAAAACTCATATATGATTCTCAAGCCATAAAATCATATTTTCTAATTTTCTTACTTCACATAACATATTTAATTCATTTACTCATAACTAGACCATTTTCAGAAAAAAAATACCAAATCAGTCCCAAAAATATTTCTTTTATGGGATTTAGCATAATATAGTCCCATAGTGAACAAATATTTTTCTCAGAAATTTTAAAATTCATTTACTATTTTTCATATGGCCAAAATCGCCGAATATTTAGATATTTATCATAAATTGTACTTTTATCCAAAAATTCTGAAATTCACAGAGTACATTGATATTATATAGATATACTTCCAATAAAAATTTTATCAATTTTGGAGTTAACCACAAGGAGTTATAAGCGGTTACTTTTAAAATAGTTTTTCCCCGTAAAATTCATAACTCTTAATCTATACATCCAAAAATCACTATTTATGGACACAATCAATATAACTCATCAAAATATCATTTTAAATTTTTCTAGAATTTTCTGAAGGTCAGAAAAATTACAAACTGAAAAATATAATAACCCTTAAAATCTCTTACTATCCCTTACCTCAAAAGAGCAGCACTTCAGACTGAATATCGGATATGACGCTGAAGGAAACTCGCACTGATGAATAGCAACTCACCAAGTATCTAAATACTCATAAAATACACTCAATAATCTAGAGAGAGAAATAGAGAAAACTTGTTTCTGGTGTGATTTTCAATTCTAACTTAGCCCTCTATTTATAGGAAAATGTTAGCACGCCGAAGCAGACTTGACCTGCTACCTGATGGTTTTACCTGCTACTACTCCACCCACCAAAAATCAGCCATCTTCCCCAACAACCAAAAGTGGGGCCCACCCATTTCTAGAATTTTTTACCAAAATCATTTATAAACCTAATTTCTGAATCAGTCACCTCTTAAAATTCATAACAAATCATTCGTTTATTTTTAACGGTTCAAAATTTGTGAACATATACTCAACTTATATATGTATAACATATCCAAAAATTACCACGATCTAAGAGTCGGATTAAAAATTATAACCCCCGCAAAATATCTCAAAAACCCTAATTTGACTTTCAATACCTCCGTTCCGACAAAAATACAGATAAAATACCTCAACATTAACTCCTTCATTTTTAACCACAAAAATATATCCCTCATTTATATCCACATAAAATAAATATTTTCTTATCATATGAATCAATAGTTAATTATTCACAAATAATATTACAGAATCACAATTATGACAACCAGGCCGTTCCCAAGAAAGAGGGGGCTTTCCAATAAGGATTTCTCCTTACTGGCGCGCAATTAGATAACCAAACCTCTCCTTAGACAGAACTTTCTATACATTACCAATAATGCTATCTAATAATATTATTCAAATAATATCAATTATTGATCTGATAATGGAGATACTGTGCAGTGACAATTATTGAAACAACAATAATATAAAATTTCAACGCAATAATTATTGATTCAATAAAATAAAATATTGAACAGTAATTACTGTAACAATTATTGAGTAGTGCCTTCTCACGTAAGAATCAATAATTGAAAAAAATACTGTAGAATACCGTGTGTTACTGTATTTTAACCACTGGGTATTCCAACAGTGTTAACGGTAATAACTACGCCGTTAATTATAAAAACTCAATTTTTGTCGTTATCTTCATTCGACCATTTTTCATTATGGGGCCCACAAATAGCTGCACCGTCGTATAAATATTCCCCGACAGAAAGAATATTCCACGACCAACGAATATTCCCCGACAACAATGAATATTTTATAACCACTTGCGTATTTTTGAAAAAAAATTCATATATCACCCTTAACTTTAACTTGTTATCAATTTAACCATTTACTAAATAGAAAAATTGAATACTTTTATTTCATAAAATTCGGGGTCTTACAATCTCCCCTCCTTATGAAATTTCGTCCCCGAAATTTACGTACCTGGTATTTCGAAGAGTTGAGAATACCTTGCTTTCATTCCATCTTTCCTGTCATCATAATTTCTCCATTGCTCATCTCCTGTATTTCAAATATTATTCTAGAATACAGCTTCAAAACAAGGGTTAATTTAACAAATTAACATAACACATAATATCCCGATATTATGACTGACCAACAAATAAGCTTAGGTAGGACACACTAGCGAAAGATTTACTCATCTCTCCCCTCCTAGTTATATTCCCCGATCTCCGCCAGAGATCATATCCCAAAGCTCTGATACCAAAATGTAACGCCCCCAAAATAGGTCCATTCCATCCAACCCATTCTGAGTCGCCAAATACATGGTACAGAAAATAACTACAACTTTATTACAACAATTGTCGTATAAAATACAACAATACATGTGCTGTGAGTTTGGATACAAATATATACTAAATGTGACTCATGTCCCAACCGTGGACATCACCTCACAATGACACCTTACATAAAGGTATAGTCAAAAACTGTTTTAGAAATTAGAATCTTTGGGAAGTGCTCAAGAAAACCTTTGTACATGGGAGGCCATGCTTCTAGGTTGTGATAGATATCATATGGCCACAGAATTATCCTTGGTTGACCCAATATACCCCAAAGAAAAATGAGAAGATTACTATCATATTCTTTCCAATGGTGAGTTTTCTCTTGACTTATCATTATCTCCACCGTCTCTAATTGAGAATTATACTTCAAACAAACACCAAGATTATATAAGTAGTGCTTGTATGTATACTCAACAAGTGGATGAGCACATCCCTGTCTTATGATGATACAAGGTTGTATGTCATTAGACATCTTGTATGATAGTGACAAAACACCCATCCAACGTTGGGTTCGCCTCACCCTCAATAGCTATAGACCACCGTTCTATTTCCCTGTTATCCCCCACTCGACCCAGCTACACTTTTATTACATGAAAGGAATTGTGAAGCAAAAGGGTGAGCACAACTAGCTCAGTAAAGAATATCATGACTAAAGATAATTAAATTATCAATAGCCTTCATTAGTAATAAATCAGAGAGTTATAACATATGGTAGATGATAAAAAATTTCAACCATAGTTGCAGCGGAACGAGCAATCCATTAGAAGAGTCAAATAGACTATAAAGTCTATTATCTTCTCCATGTTAAAAATTCACCAACAATGTTTTATCCCTGTAACATCACTCAACAGTTCCTTTCCACAATCATATGAATAACTCATAATCATAATTGTGATTCTAAATTTTTTCTTCGCACCCAGGACGAAGATTATTCTCAACACATGTCTTTACCTGAAACATCAAAGATCATGGTTACACCAAATCACAGTTCATGTTCATAATCATACTAATAACTTCATCTTTGCACTATGGCCAAAGATATTTATTTGTATCACCAGTTGGTCATGTTCATCTCAACACCTGTTCATCTTTGCACTACTGGCCAAAGATATTCATCAATATTTCATCTTTGCACTACAGGCCAATGATATTCATCAACAATTCATCTTTGCACTACATGCCAAAGATATTTAACAACAGGTCATCTTTGCACTACAGGCCAAAGATATTCATCAATAATTCATATTTGCACTACAGGCCAAATATATTAATATCTCAAAGAAATATATAATCATTTATATAAACAATAATTATAACCATGTTGATCATTTCACCTTTGCACTTAAGCTGAATATATTCAATTATAAATTCAATGGTCATGATCATACTAGTCAATAATTTAACTTTGCACTACTGGCCAAAGAGAACCCAAAGTCATGATCATACCAATAATCTACCCATCTTTACACTCAAGTGAAAGAGAATTTTAACATCAGAGTTATAAAAATGTTATATATGATAATAAAAATAATATGATCAACATATAGCTTTAATCTCAAGAGTAATATTCATAAATCAACTATAATTTGGTTAGAAAAAGAAACCAATTTTATCGTGAATAGTAACTCGTGAATAGTTATCCCGACATAAAAAGATAGAAATTTCACAATAAAATCCATACTAATATTTCGGTATAATGATATTGAAAGAATAATATTTCTTAACCTTATAAACAATTTATTTAAATTATTTACACTTTACTAATTAATGCATTTAATCATCATAAAATGTCAACTCTTAAGATTTCATCACCAATAACCAATACCCTCATCAAAAATCTGCATAAAACTCATATATGATTCTCAAGCCATAAAATCATATTTTCTAATTTTCTTACTTCACATAACATATTTAATTCATTTACTCATAACTAGACCATTTTCAGAAAAATACCAAATTAGTCCCAAAAATATTTCTTTTCTGGGATTTAGTATAATATAGTCCCATAGTGAACATATATTTTTCTCAGAATTTTTAAAATTTATTTACTATTTTTCATATGGCCAAAACCGCCGAATATTTAGATATTTATTATAAATTGTACTTTTAACTAAAAATTCCGAAATTCACAGAGTACATTGATATTATATAGATATACTTTCAATAAAAATTTCATCAATTTTGGAGTTAACCACAAGGAGTTATAAGCGGTTACTTTTAAAATAGTCTTTCCCTGTAAAATTCATAACTCTTAATCTATACATCCAAAAATCACCATTTTTGGACACAATCAATAAAACTCATCAAAATATCATTTTAAATTTTTCTAGAATTTTCTGAAGGTCAGAAGAATTACAAATTAAAAAATATAATAACCCTTAAAATCCCTTACTATCCCTTATTATCCCTTACCTCAAAAGAGCAGCACTTCAGACTGAATATCAGATATGACGCTGAAGGAAACTCGCACTGATGAGTAGCAACTCACCAAGTATCTAAATACTCACAAAATACACTCAATAATCTAGAGAGAAAAAGAGAGAAAACTTGTTTTTGGTGTGATTTTAAATTCTAACGTAGCCCTCTATTTATAGGAAAATGTTAGCACGCCGAAGCAGACTTGACCTGCTACCTAATGGCTTTACCTGCTACTATTCCACCCACCAAAAATCAGCCATCTTTCCCAATAACCAAAAGTGGGGCCCACCCATATCTAGAATTTTTTACCAAAATCATTTATAAACCTAATTTTCGAATCAGTCACCTCTTAAAATTCATAACAAATCATTCGTTTATTTTTAACGTTTCAAAATTTGTGAACATATACTCAACTTATATATGTATAACATATCCAAAAATTACCACGATCTAACGGTCGGATTAAAAATTATAACCCCCGCAAAATATCTCAAAAATCCTAATTTGATTTTCAATACCTCCGTTCCGACAAAAATACAGATAAAATACCTCAACATTAACTCCTTCATTTTTAACCACAAAAATATATTCCTCATTTATATCCACATAAAATAAATATTTCCTTATCATATGAATCAATAATTAATTATTCACAAATAATATTACAGAATCACAATTATGACAACCAGGCCGTTCTTAAGAAAGAGGAGGCTTTCCAATAAGGATTTCTCCTTACTGGCGCGCAATTAGATGACCAAACCTCTCCTTAGACAGAACTTTCTAGACATTGCCAATAATGCTATCTAATTATATTATTCAAATAATATGAATTATTGATCTGATAATGGAGATACTGTGCAGTGACAATTATTGAAACAACAATAATATAAAATATCAACGCAACAATTATTGATTCAATAAAATAAAATATTAAACAGTAATTACTGTAATAATTATTGAGTAGTGCCTTCTCACGTAAGAATCAATAATTGAAAAAAATACTGTGCAATACCGTGTGTTACTGTATTTTAACCACCGGGTATTTTAACAGTGTTAACGGTAACAACTACGCCGTTAATTATAAAAACTCAATTTTTGTCGTTATCTTCATCCGACCGTTTTTCTTTATGGGGCCCACAAATAGCTGCGCCGTCGTACGAATATTCCCCGACAGAAAGAATATTCCACGACCAACGAATATTCCCCGACAACAATGAATATTTTATAACCACTTGCGTATTTTTGAAAAAAAATTCATATATCACCCTTAACTTTAACTTGTTATCAATTTAACCATTTACTAAATAGAAAAAATTGAATACTTTTATTTCATAAAATTTGGGGTCTTACAATCTCCCCTCCTTATGAAATTTCGTCCCCAAAATTTACGTACTTGGTATTTCGAAGAGTTGAGAATACCTTGCTTTCATTCCATCTTCCCTGTCATCATAATTTCTCTATTGCTCATCTCCTGTATTTCAAATATTAATCTAGAATACAGCTTCAAAACAAGGGTTAATTTAACAAATTAACATATCACATAATATCCCGATATTATGACTGACCAACAAATAAGCTTAGGTAGGACACACTAGCAAAAGATTTACTCATCTCTCCCCTCCTAGTTATATTCCCCGATCTCCGTCAGAGATCATATCCCTAAGCTCTGATACCAAAATGTAACGCCCCCAAAATAGGTCCATTCCATCCAACCCATTCTGAGTCGCCAAATACATGGTACAGAAAACAACTACAACTTTATTACAACAATTATCGTATAAAATACAACAACACATGTGCTGTGAGTTTGGATACAAATATATACTAAATGTGACTCATGTCCCAACCGTGGACATCACCTCACAATGACACCTTACATAAAGGTATAGTCAAAAACTGTTTTAAAAATTAGAATCTTTGGAAAGTGCTCAAGTAAACCTTTGTACATGGGAGGCCATGCTTCTAGGTTGTGATAGATATCATATGGCCACAGAATTATCCTTGGTTGATCCAATATATCCCAAAGAAAAATGAGAAGATTACTATCATATTGTTCCCAATGGTGAGTCTTCTCTTGACTTATTATTATCTCCACTGTCTCTAATTGAGAATTATACTTCAAACAAACACCAAGATTATATAAGTAGTGCTTGTATGTATACTCAGCAAGTGGATGAGCACATCCCTGTCTTATGATGCTACGAGATTGTATGTCATTAGACATCTTGTATGATAGTGACAAAACACCCTTCCAACGTTAGGTTCGCCTCACTCTCAACAGCTATAGACCACCGTTCTATTTCCCTGTTATCCCCCACTCGACCCAGCTACACTTTTATTACCTGAAAGGAATTGTGAAGCAAAAGGGTGAGCACAACTAGCTCAGTAAAGAATATCATGACTAAAGATAATTAAATTATCAATAGTCTTCATTAGTAATAAATCAGAGAGTAAGAACATATGGTAGATGATAAAAATTTTCAATCATAGTTGCAGCGGAACGAACAATCCATTAGAAGAGTCAAATAGACTATAAAGTCTACTATCTTCTCCATGTTAAAAATCCACTAACAATATTTTATCCCTGTAACATCACTCAACAGTTTCTTTCCACAATCATATGAATAACTCATAATCATAATTGTGATTCTAAATTTTTTCTTCGCACCCAGGACGAAGATTATTCTCAACACCTGTCTTTACCTGAAACATCAAAGATCATGGTTATACCAAATCACAGTTCATGTTCATAATCATACTAATAACTTCATCTTTGCACTATGGCCAAAGATATTTATTTGTATCACCAGTTGGTCATGTTCATCTCAACAGCTGTTCATCTTTGCACTACTGGCCAAAGATATTCATCAACATTTTATCTTTGCACTACAGGCCAATGATATTCATCAACAATTCAACTTTGCACTACAGGCTAAAGATATTCAACAACAGGTCATCTTTGCACTACAGGCCAAAGATATTCATCAATAATTCATATTTGCACTACAGGCCAAATATATTAATATCTCAAAGAAATATATAATAATTTATATAAACAATAATTATAACCATGTTGATCATTTCACTTTTGCACTTAAGCTGAAGATATTTAATTATAAATTCAATGGTCATGATCATACTAGTCAATAATTAAACTTTGCACTACTGGCCAAAGAGAACCCAAAGTCATGATCATACCAATAATCTACCCATTTTTACACTCAAGTGAAAGAGAATTTCAACATCAGGGTTATAAAAATGTTATATATGATAATAAAAATAATATGATCAACATATAGCTTTAATCTCAAGAGTAATATTCATAAATCAACTATAATTTGGTTAGAAAAAGAAATCAATTTTATCGTGAATAGTAACTCGTGAATAGTAACTCATGAATAGTAATCCTAACATAAAAAGGTAGAAATTTCACAATAAAATCTATACCAATATTTCGGTATAATGATATTGAAAGAATAATATTTCTTAACCTTATAAATAATTTATTTAAATTGTTTACACTTTACTAATTAATGCTTTTAATCATCATAAAATGCCAACTCTTAAGATTTCATCACCAATAACCAAAACCCTCATCAAAAATCTGCATAAAACTCATATATGATTCTCAAGCCATAAAATCATATTTTCTAATTTTCTTACTTCACATAACACATTTAATTCATTTACTCATAACTAGACCATTTTTAGAAAAAATACCAAATCAGTCCCAAAAATATATTTCTTTTATTAGATTTAGTATAATATAGTCCCATAGTGAACATATATTTTTCTCAGAATTTTTAAAATTCATTTACTATTTTTCATATGGCCAAAACCGCCGAATATTTAGATATTTATCATAAATTGTACTTTTATCCAAAAATTCCGAAATTCACAGAGTACATTGATATTATATAGATATACTTTCAATAAAAATTTTAATCAATTTTGGAGTTAACCACAAGGAGTTATAAGCGGTTACTTTTAAAATAGTCTTTCCCCGTAAAATTCATAACTCTTAATCTATACATCCAAAGATCACTATTTTTGGACACAATCAATAAAACTCATCAAAATATCATTTTAAATTTTTTCAGAATTTTCTAAAGGTCAGAAGAATTACAAACTGAAAAACATAATAACTCTTAAAATCCTTTACTATCCCTTACTATCCCTTACCTCAAAAGAGCAGCACTTCAGACTGAATATCGGATATAACGCTGAAGAAAACTCGCACTGATGAATAGCAACTCACCAAGTATCTAAATACTCACAAAATACACTCAATAATCTAGAGAGAGAAAGAGAGAAAACTTGTTTCTGGTGTGATTTTCAATTCTAACTTAGCGCTCTATTTATAGGAAAATGTTAGCACGCCGAAGCAGACTTGACCTGCTACCTGATGGCTTTACCTGTTACTATTCCACCCACCAAAAATCAGCCATCTTCCCCAACAACCAAAAGTGGGCCCCACCCATTTCTAAAATTTTTCACCAAAATTATTTATAAACCTAATTTCCGAATCAGTCACCTCTTAAAATTCATAACAAATCATTCGTTCATTTTTAACGGTTCAAATTTTGCGAACATATACTCAACTTATATATATATATATAACATATCCAAAAATTACCACGATCCAACGGTAGGATTAAAAATTATAACCCCCGCAAATTATCTCAAAAACCCTAATTTGATTTTCAATACCTCCGTTCCGATAAAAATACAGATAAAATACCTCAACATTAACTCCTTCATTTTTAACCACAAAAATATATCCCTCATTTATATCCACATAAAATAAATATTTCCTTATCATATGAATCAATAATTAATTATTCACAAATAATATTACAGAATCACAATTATGACAACCAGGCCGTTCATAGGAAAGAGGGGGCTTTTCAATAAGGATTTCTCCTTACTGGCGCGCAATTAGATGACCAAACATCTCCTTAGACAGAACTTTCTAGACATTGCCAATAATGCTATCTAATAATTTTATTCAAATAATATGAATTATTGATCTGATAATTGAGATACTGTGCAGTGACAATTATTGAAACAACAATAATATAAAATATCAACGCAACAACTATTGATTCAATAAAATAAAATATTGAACAATAATTACTGTAACAATTATTAAGTAGTGCCTTCTCACGTAAGAATCAATAATTGAAAAAAATACTGTGCAATACCGTGTGTTACTGTATTTTAACCACCGAGTATTCCAACAGTGTTAACGGTAACAACTACGCCGTTAATTATAAAAATTCAATTTTTATCGTTATCTTCATCCGACCATTTTTCGTTATGGGGCCCACAAATGGCTGCGCCGTCGTACGAATATTCCCCGACAGAAAGAATATTCCACGACCAACGAATATTCCCCGACAACAATGAATATTATATAACCACTTGCGTATTTTTGAAAAAAAATTCATATATCACCCTTAACTTTAACTTGTTATCAATTTAACCATTTACTAAATAGAAAAATTGAATACTTTTATTTCATAAAATTCGGGGTCTTATAACGGCGCAGCCTTGTGTGAGCCCTATTACGGAAAGTGATTGGATGAGAAAAACGACAAGTATGAGTTTTTGTAAATAACGGCGTAGTTGTTACACTTAGCACTGTTGGAATACCCGGTGGTTAAAACATAGTAGCACACGATATTGCACCAATTATTGATTCTTACGTAAGAAGGCACTACTCAATAATTGTTACAGTAATTACTGTTTAATATTTTATTTTATTGATTCAATAATTGCTATGTTGATATTTTATATTATTGTTGTTTCAATAATTGTCACTACACAGTATTTTCTATTATCAGAATAATAATATATATTATTTGAATAATATTATTAGATAGCATTATTGGCAATGTCTAGAAAGTTCTGTCTAAAGAGAGGTTTGGTCATCTAATTGCGCGCTAGTAAGGAGAAATCCTTATTGAAAAGCCCCCTCTTTCCTGTGAACGGCCTGGATGTCAGTATTGTGATTCTGTAATATTATTTGTGAATAATTAATTATTGATTTATATAATAAGAAAAATATTCATTTTATGAGGATATAGATGGAGAAAATTTTTAATGTGACAATTGTTGAAAATTGATATTTTATCTTGTCTGATAAAATAATTCATTTAAATATATTATTATATTATAATAATATAATAATGATGATATTTTTACAATGAATGTGGGATATATGAATAAATGAGGAGGAAGAGTATTTTTGTTACTAAAAATATTTAAAACATATTTTTCATATTTGTGGACCCTATTTCTTAACTGAAATTTGATTATAGGCTGTAAAATTGTCCGTATGTGGATTTCGATCAATTTCTACTTGGAATTTAGAAAAACTTAAACTTATAAAGTTGTAAAGAATTGAATTTCCTATAAATGGACATAAAATTTGAATTTTTCTGATAAAAGGGCTATTTATTATGAATTATTAAAGTTCTGGAATAATTGATTTTTGAAGTTTTAAATATTTTTTAAAAGAATTTTTTTTTATTATTGGTGGGCCCCACGTGTGTGGTAAATGAGCTGAAATCAGATTTCTAAGGTGGGAGTGAAAATTTTATAAATATATTAATATTTTATTAAATTTTATGCTTTGGTGTTCTAAGTATTTTCCTATAAATAGGGTGCTTAGGTTAGAATTGAAAATCACACCAGAAACTAAAATTTTCTCTCTATATAATATCGAGCATATTTTTGTGAGTATTTTGGTACTTTGAGTGTTGCTATACGATGCAAGTTTCTTCAGCACTATATCCAGTATTCCAGTCAGAAGTACTGTCTTTTCTAGGTAAGGGATGTTATTTTTTTATAAATGATATTATTTCTTTCAATATCATTATGCTGGAATATTAGAAAAAATTTTCTCATGAAATTCTTGTCTTTTAGTGTCGAGGTTACTATTCACGTATACGACACTATTCACGTATATGGTACTATTCACAAATACGGCACTATTCACAAAAAAATTAAAATTTTATTTTTTATCCAAGATATCTATTATGGATACTAGCTTTGATTGTATCCATGTTTTGGTCTTCATTCTTGAATTTTACTCCACTATGGTTATTTATGAAGTATTTTTAAACTTAGATTGTTTAAAGTATGAATACTTAATAATTGTTCTTTTGTTTCACTGGATTCATTTTTTTAAAATATTTTTCATCATCCTCAGTCTTAAATGATGATATAACTGAATATCTTTGGCCTGTAGTGCAAAGATGAATGATTTTCTGATGAATATCTTTGGCCCGTAGTGCAAAGATGAACAGGTGTTTAGATGAACATGACCAACTGATGAATATATTTGGCCCGTAGTGCAAAGATGAATATTTGATTTCAGATATATATTGATTGATGTTACAGGGATAAAATAATGACGATGAACTTTTAAATTCATATATAGAAGATAGTAGATTTTATTATCTCTTTAACTCTTTTAATAAATTATTATTTCCGCTGCGAAGATTAATTTAAAATTTATTGTCTATTGTATTCTATTAGATTTTTCCCTGTTGAGGGCTAATGATAATTTGTTCTATATTATCTTAGTCATAATATTCTTTATTGGGCTAGTTGAGCTCACCCTTTTCCTTTTTGTTCCATTTTTCTTCTTAGGAGGCGAGAATGTATCGAGTACTAGTTGGGGTGTGGAATGATGGATCTAAAAGTTGTTATAGTAGTCCTCATTATTTTGTAAAATAGTGTATCAATAATTATAATGATGACTTATTTAAGTGTGGACAGTGTCTAGATGACAATATTTGTTTTTAAACTCACAGTTTATGTGTTGTCGTATTTTGCACGACAACTTTATTAATAAAGTTGTAGTTGTTTCTGTACCATGAATTTGGCGATTCAGAATGGGTGATGTATACCTATTTTGGGGGCGTCATAGTTGGTACTAGAGCTTAGGGATATGGTCTCTGGTGGAGATTGGGAAATAGAACTAGGAGGAGAGAGACGAGTAAATCATTCGCTAGTGTGTCTTACCTAAGCTTATTTGTTGGTCGATCATAATATAGGGGTATTATGTGGTATGTTAATTTATGTAATTAACCCTTGTTTTATGGCAGTATTTGAGAATGGCAACCGAGAATGTTAATAGTGGAGTAAATAAGACCGTGGATGTAAGATCCTAACTGTTTAATGAATAAAATCGAATTTTCTCGATTTATTATTGTGAATAATAAGGTGTTAATCCGATATAATGCTTTGGTTATGGGTGAAATGTACAAATTTTTTAAAATAAGCAAGTGGTTATAAAATATTCATTGTTGTCGGGGAATATTCGTTTGGTCGTGGAATATTCTTTCTGTCGAGGAATATTCGTACGACGGCACAGTTATTTGTGGGCCCCATAACAGAATAAATATCGGATGAAGAAAATAACAAATTTGAATTTTAAAAATAACTGCGTAATCGTTACCGTTAACACTGTTAGAATACCCGGTGGATAAAGTAAAGTAATACGCGTTGTTACACATTAGCACACGGTATTGCACAATATTTTTAAATTATTAATTCTTACGTAAGAAGGCACTACTCAATAATTGTTACAATAATTACTGTTCAATATTTTATTTTATTGGTTCAATAATTGCTGCGTTGATATTTTATATTATTGTTGATTCAATAATTATCATTGCACAGTATTTTTTATTATCAGATCAATAATTCATATTATTTGAATAATAATATTAGATAGCATTATTGATAATGTCTAGAAAGTTATGTCTAAGAAGAGGTTTGGTCATCTAATTACGTGCCAGTAAAGAGAAATCCTTATTGAAAAGCCCCCTCTTTCCTGAGAACTGCCTGGTTGTCATTATTGTGATTCTGTAATATTATTTGTGAATAATTAATTATTGATTTATATGATAAGAAAATATTTATTTGATGTAAATATAAATGATGGATTTATTTATGTGGTTATAAATGAAGGAATTAATGTTGAGGTGTTTTATCAGTATTTTGTCGGATTCGAGGTTTTAAAATATCAAATCGGTGTTCTTAAAGCTCTATTGCGTGAGTTATAATTTTAATCCGACCGTTGGATCGTTGTGATTTTTGGATATGTTATACATATATAATTTGAGTATACATCCATAAATTTTGAACCGTTAAAAATTAACGCATGATTTGTTATGAAATTTAAAAGGTGTTAAAAAATTATTCGTTTATGGATTTCGGATATTTTATGTCTGGAATTTGGGAAAACTTAAAGCTACAAAGTTGTAGAGAATTCGATTTCGTGTGGAATGGACATAAAATTCGTATTTTTCTGATAAAAGGGCTATTTTCTATGAATTATTGAAGTTTCGAAAAATAAAATATTTTTTTATTAAAATTGGGTGGGACCCACTTTTATTTGAAAACATGTGGGCTGCTTAAATCATTCCAACTTGGCTGCTCAAAAATTCAGATGAAGTAGCGTGGAAGAGAGAAAAATTGATTAATAATATTTTATTATTTTAGTCTCCTTTAGCGTTCTAGCATTTTCCTATAAATAGGCGCTTAAGTTAGAATTAAAAATCACACCAGAAATATAAGTTTTCTCTCTCTATAATATCGAGCGTGTTTTTGTAGTATTTAGATACTTTGAGAGTTGTTATTCAGTGCAAGGTCCCTTCGGCTTTTCATCCGATATTCCAAACAGAAATGCTGCTCTTTTGAGGTAAGGGATTGTAAGAGTTATTATATTTTTCATGTTTCGTAATATTTTCCACCTTCAAAAATTTTAGAAAAATTTGAAATGATAATTTGATGAGTTTTCTAGATTGTGTCCAAAAATGACAATTTTTGGATGTATAAATTAGGAGTTATGTATTTTATGGAAAAAGACTATTTTAAAAGTAAACCCTTATAACTCCTTGTGGTTAACTCTAAAATTGGTTAAACTTTTATTGGAAGTACATGTATATAACAGAAGTATACTCTATAAATTTCGGAATTTTTACAGAAAAGTACAATTTATGATAAATGTCTAAATATTCGGCAGTTTTGACCATATGAAAAATAGTAAATGAATTTTAAAAATTCTGAAAAAAATATATGTTCAATATGGGACTATATTCTGCTAAATCCCAAAAAAGAAATATTTTTGGGACTGATTTGATATTTTTTTATGAAAATAGACTAGTTATGAGTAAATGAATTAAATATATTATGTGAAGTAAAAAAATTGAAAAATAAGATTTTATGGCTTGAGAATCCTATATGAGGTATATGCAGATTTTTAATGAGGGTTTTCGTTATTGGTGATGAAATCTTATGAGTTTGGCATTTTAGGATGATTAAATACATTATTTAGTAAAGTGTAAATAATTAAAATAAATTATTTATAAGTTTAAGAAATGTTATTCTTTTAATATTATTATATCAAAATATTGATATGAATTTTATTGTGAAATTTCTACCTTTTTCATGTCGGAGTTACTATTCATGAATTACTATTCATGAGTTACTTTTCACGAGTTACTATTCATGGGGTACTATTCACGACAAAATTAGTTTTTTTTCTGACCAAATTATCGTTTATTTATGAATCTTACTCTTGAAATTAAATTCATATTTTGATCATATTATTTTTGTTATAATTATGGTTTATATAAATTCTGAAATGATTATGTGTTTCTTTGAGATATGAATATCTTTGGCCCGTAGTGCAAAGATGATCTGTTGTTGAATATCTTTGGCCTGTAGTGCAAAGATGATCTGTTGTTGAATATCTTTGGCCAGTAGTGCAAAGATGAACGGTTGACGAATATCTTTGGCCCGTAGTGCAAAGATGAATTTATTAGTCTGATTATGAATAGGAACTGTGATTTGGTATAACCATGATCTTTGATGTTTCAGGTAAAGACATGTGATGAAAATTATCTTCGTCCTAGATGCGAAGAGGAATTTAGAATCACAATTATGATTATGAGTTATTCATATGATTGTGGACCAGAACTGTTGATTGATGTTACTGGGATAAAACATTGTTGGTGGATT
The DNA here is from genome assembly GCA_016801055.1 of Panax notoginseng. Lineage (NCBI taxonomy): Eukaryota > Viridiplantae > Streptophyta > Magnoliopsida > Apiales > Araliaceae > Panax > Panax notoginseng. The sequence continues at coordinate 25,479,668 of CM029021.1, read as the reverse complement.
TTTAACATGGAGAAGATAATAGACTTTATGGTCTATTTGACTCTTCTAATGGATTGCTCGTTCCACTACAACTCTGGTTAAAAAAAATTTATCATCTACCATATGTTCTAAATCTCTGATTTATTACTGTTAAAAGCTATTGATAATTTATTTATCTTTAGTCATGATATTCTTTACTGGGCTAGTTGAGCTCACCCTTTTGTTTCACAATTTCTTTCAGGTAATGAGAGTGTAGCTGGGTCGAGCGGGGGTAACGAGGGAATAGAATGGTGGTCTCTAGCTGTGGAGTTCTCCCTAAACAGTATAAAAAAGTGTGTTGTATTTTATACATCATTTAGTAGTTATATTTGGTGAATCAAATAGGGTGAGACGAACCCAACATTGGAAGGGTGTTTTGCCACTATCATACAAGATGTCTAATGACATACAACCTCGTGTCATCATAAGACAGGGTTGTGCACATCCACTTGCTGAGTATATCTACGAGCACTACCTATATAATCTTGGTGTTTGGTTGAAGTATAACTCTAAATTAGAGACAATGGAGATAATGATATGTCAAGAGAAGACTCACCATTGGAAAGAATATGATAGTAATCTTCTCGTTTTTCTTTGGGGTCTATTGGGTCAGCCAAGGATAATTCTGTGGACATATGATATCTATCATAACCTAGACGCATGGGCTCCCATGTACGAAAGTTTCTTTGAGCACTTCCCAAAGATTCTAATTTCTAAAACAGTTTTTGACTATACCTTTATGTAAGGTGCCATTGTGACGTGCTATCCAAGGTTGGGATAAGAGTCACAGTTGGTATATATTTGTATCAAAACTCACAGCATATGTGTTGTTGTATTTTGCACGATAATTGTTGTAATAAAGTTGTAGTTATTTTCTGTTCCATGTATTTGGCGACTCATAATAGTTTGGGTGGAATGGACCTATTTTGGGGTCGTCACAGTGGAGACACCTTTACTCACCAATCAGGGGAACGTGCAACAGGAAGAGAATGTTCCTCCTGTAAACAACACCATTGAGCAGACGATGAACGATGACATGTTTAGAAGCTTTTTGCGGTTCATGCAAAACTAGATGAGGGAGACTCTTGTTCAAAATATAGGTAGAAACAATGGCAATGCACAACTGGTCACAGCCAAACAATTCAAAGAGTTGGGACCACCAGAATTCTGGGAAAAGTCGGATCTGATTAAGGGAGAAACGTGGGTCAAGCAAATTACCAAGATATACGATGTCTTGGTATGCACAGAGGAACATAAGGTTCTATTCGCCACCTTTATGTTCCGAAATGAAGCAGATTACTGGTGAGAATCTGTGAAGCGTACCCATCTAGCTGCACTCAGCATGTCTTGGGAAACATTTCAAAAACTGTTCAATGACAAGTACTTTCCTGAAAGTATTCGTCATATGAAGGAGGTGAAGTTTATCAGACTGGAACAAAATAACATGACGGTGTCCCAGTATGAGGCAAAGTTCGCAGAGTTATGCAGGTTTGTACCTCATTTGGTAGAGAATGAGGAACGAATAACACGGATGTTTCTGAGAGGTCTAAAACCCGAGATTCGGCAATATCATATCTCTCATAATTTTTTTTATATTCAGATTTTGTAAACAGGGCTCAATTATTAGACCTAGATAATGAGTATGTTCAACCGAGGGACCACAACTAGGGTCATACCGGTGACAGCAGTCATCGGAGCAATGATAACCAGTGGGGAGGGAAAAATTCAGACAAAAGCGGTAACCACTCTGGTGGTAATCGTGGTCATGATAATAGGAGAGGCGAGTCAAGTGAAAATTTCAAAAAGAGGAGATTCAACAATGACAATGAGAAGACGTCAGCACCAGTATCAACTGTTTTTAAGGGAGGAGAACGACCACCAGTCGTATGCTATAAATGTGGAAAAAAGGGACACATCAGCCCAAACTGTCCACAACAGTTCAAAGTATGTTATAATTGTGGAAAAGAAGGACATATCACTCGAGATTATACTATAGGAAAACCAAGTCCAGTGGGGATGGTGACTCAAAAGGCTGTCCCAGAAAAGTCAAAGTCAGCAGTTCCTGGAAGAGTGTTTGTCGTGACTGGTCAAAATGCGAGGAACCCAAACGAGGTGAGAGGTGATCACGAGTAAGCTAATCATAAATTCTTGCGAAGTTTATACCTTACTAGATACCGGTTCTACCCATTCTTTTATCTCTCCTGCTTGTGCTCAACGTTTAAACTTGACTCCGGAGAAATTAAACTTTGACTTATCTGTAGAGACTCCATTAGGAGAAACTTTCATTACATCTGCTATTTATAAATCTTGTTTGGTCCAAGTTGGCACCATCACATTACATGTTGACCTTATCTCTTTAAAGATATTTGCATTTGACGTGATTTTAGGGATTGATTGGTTAACTACTTATCATGCCAAAATTGATTGTTTTCGTAAGGTTGTTAGTTTTCATATTCCTAACCAACCTGTTATGCGAATTCAAGCAACTAAACCACTAAAATCAATCACTGTCATAGCAAGCTATAAAGCCATTCATTTATTAAAAAATGGATGTCAAGCTTTCTTAGCCCATGTTATGGATTTGAATAAAGACACGTCAAATTTGAGTAATATTTCTGTTGTCAGTGAATTTCCTGATGTATTTCCTGAAGAACTTTCCGGTCTACCCCCAGAACGTGAATTTGAATTCTTTATTGACCTTGAACCTGATACAAAGCCCATTTCTAAAACCCCATATCGAATAGCTCCTATTGAACTTCAGGAGTTAATGGTCCAACTACAGGAGTTGTTGGACATCGGTTTCATTCGTCCTAGTACATCTCCTTAGGGTGCTCCTGTTTTATTCTTAAAGAAGAAAGACGGGAGTATGCGACTTTGTATTCTCAGTAGGTGAGAATATAGCAGGAACTAGCCAAGGTATGGAGTGATGGTTCTAGAAAGTTGTTTTAGCAGTCCTCACTATTTTTGTAAAATAGTGTATCTATAATTATAATGAGGACTCCTTTTGAGTTTTAATACCGTCTATTAGATAATATTTGTATTTAAACTCACAGTATATGTGTTGTCGTATTTTGCACGACAATTGTATTAATGAAGTTGTATTTGTTTATGTACCATGTATTTGACAACTCAGAATGAGTGATGTATACCTATTTTGGAGGCGTCACAGTTGGTATCAGAGCTTAGGGATATGGTCTCTGGCGGAGATCGGGTAATAGAGCTAGGAGGGGAGAGACGAGTAAATCCTTCGCTAGTGTGTCCTACCTAAACTTATTTGTTGGTCGATCATAATATAGGGATATTATGTGATATGTTGATTTGTTTAATTAACCCTTGTTTTATGGCAGTTTTTAAGAATGACAGCAGAGAACGCTAACAATGGAGTGAATGAGACCATGGAGACATCTCTAATCGCTAACCAGGATAATGAGACGATGGTGAGGGAAGAATTAATAGTTGCACCCGAGCTAGTCGCAGAGGTAGCAGCTGAGAGTGAGGAAGAAGAGGAACCTGAGGAGAATTTATTAGAAGAATTTTATGATCGAAATGTAGAATTGCAAAATCGTATTCATGAGTTAGAAGAGCAGGCTGAAGAATGGCAGGCGGTCGTGGAGCAAAAGGATGCAACAATTCAAGCTTGTGTTACCTAATATGTGATGTGACGCCCCCAAAATAGGTATACATCACCCATTTTGAGTTGCCAAATATATGGTACAAAAACAAATATAACTTCATTACTACAATTATCGTGCAAAATACGATAACACATAAACTGTGAGTTTAAATACAAATATTGTCTAATAGACAATATTAAAACTCAAAAGGAGTCCTCATTATAATTATTGATACACTATTTTACAAAAATAGTGAGGACTAATAAAATAACTTTCTAGAACCATCACTCCATACCCCGGCTAGTTCCTGCTATATTCTCACCTCCTGAGAAGAAAAATAAAACAAAAAAGAAAAGGGTGAGCTCAACTAGCCCAGTAAAGAATATTATGACTAAGATAATATACAATAAATTATCATTAGTTTTCAACAGGGAAAAATCTGATAGAATATAATATACAACAAGTTTTAGATTAACAACTACAGCGAAAATAACAATTCATTAGAAGAGTTAAGTAGAGAATGAAATCTACTATCATCTATGAATTTAAAAGTCCATCATCAATATTTTATCCTTGTAACATCAATCAATATTCATCTTTGCACTACGTACAGAATCACAGGATCACAATTATGACAACCAGGTCGTTCCCAGGAAAGAGGGGGCTTTTTGATAAGGATTTCTCCTTTCTGGAGCACAATTAGGTGACCAAACCTCTCCTTAGATAGAACTTTCTTAGACATTATCAATTATGCTATCTAATAATATTATTCGAATAATATAAATTATTGATCTGATAATAGAGATACTGTGCAGTGATAATTATTGAAACAACAATAATATAAAATATCAACGCACCAATTATTGAATCAATAAAATAAAATATTGAATAGTAATTACTGTAACAATTATTGAGTAGTGCCTTCTTACGTAAGGATCAATAATTTATCAATATTGTGCAATACCGTGTGCTACTGTGCAACCACGCGTATTACTGTATTTTAACCACCGGGTATTCCAATAGTGTTAACGGTAACAACTATATCGTTATTTATAAAAACTCAAACTTGTCATTTTCTTTATCTAATAATTATTCTGTTATAGGGCCCACAAATGACTGCGCCGTTGTACGGATATTCCCGACAAAAAGATTATTCCACGATCAAACGAATATTCCCCGACAACAATGAATATTTTATAACCACTTGCTTATTTTGTAAAATTTGCACATTTCACCCATAACCAAAATATTCTATCAAATTAACTCCGTATTATTTCAAGATAATGAGTAGAGAAAATTCAATTTTATTTATAATAAGTTGGGGTCTTACAACCTCCCCTCCTTATAAAATTCCGTCCTTGAAATTGACGTACGTACCTGGTGTTTCGAAAAGGTGAGGGTACCTCGCTTTCATTTCCGATTCCAACTCCTAGGTCATTTCTTCAATAGCATGATTCCTCCACAAAACCTTGACTTGTGGTATAACCTTTGTTCGTAGGACATGCTCTATCCTATTCAATATCTTGACAGGTACCTCCTCGTACGTTAAATCTTCGGCTATCTCGTCTGGTTCTAGCGCAATAATGTGGTTCGGGTCTTTCACATATTTACGAAGCATAGATATATGAAAAATATTATGAACACGAGACATGCTTAGAGGTAATGCGAGTCTATAGGCCACATTTCTTATTCGGTCAAGAATCTCAAATGGACCAACAAATCGTGGATTGAGCTTTTCTCTCTTTCCAAATCTTGTAACTCTCTTCCATGGAGCAATACGTAATAGTACATGATCCCCAATATTAAATTCCACGTCCTTTTGATGAAGATCCGTATAACTCTTTTGTCGATCCTATGCCGTTTGTATACGTTGTCGGATCATTTGGATTTTCTCTTTAGTCATACGTCCCAATTCTGGTCCTAACAACGTTGCTTCACCCACCTCGTCCCAGCATACTGGAGAATGACATTTTCTTCCATACAACGTCTCGAATGGAGCCATGCCTATACTTGCTTGATAACAGTTGTTGTAGGAGAATTCCACCAATGGTAGGTACTTATCCCAACTCCCTTTGAAATTTAGGACACACAGTCTAAATAGATCTTCAAAAGTTTGAATAGTCCTCTCTGATTTTTCGTCCGTTTGAGGATGGTATGCCGAACTGAATCGTAAATCCGTGCCCATAGCTTTCTGCAAGCTATCCCAAAATCGTGAAGTGAATCTTGGGTCACGGTCCGAAACAATGGATACTGGCATGCCATGCAATCTCACTATCTCATTTGCGTATATACGAGCAAGACGTTCAAGGGAATAAGTCTCACGTATAGGCAAAGAAATGAGCAGACTTGGTTAATCTATCAACAATAACCCAAATCGCATCTATTCCTTGAGAAACCTTGGGAAGACCCATAACGAAATCCATGGTAATGTGTTCCCACTTCCATTTCAGAATCTCAAGTGGTTGCAATGAACCCTTTGGCACTTGATGCTCCACCTTTACACGTTGACAAGTTAAACACCTCGATATAAACTCTGCGATCTCTCTCTTCATATTGCTCCACCAAAATATATGTCGAAGATCATGATACATTTTAGTACTCTCAAGATGGATTGCAAAAGGTGTGTTATGTGCCTCCATCATTATTCTATGCTTTAAGTCAGAATCGTTAGGAACACAAAGTCTGGAGTTGACTCGAAGTATTCCTTCTTCATCGATTCTTGCTTCTGGAATAGCACCTTCTTGCACTTTCTTCTTTATACGCATTAGCTCCAGGTCTGTAACTTGAGCAGCTTTAACTTTATCAATTAAAGTCGGTTCTACTCGTATATTTGATATCATCACGTGGCTCCCTAAAGTCTTTAACTCTATCTCCATCCTTTGCAAGCCATACAAAATGGGCCTTTGCGTTGAAAATATCGCACTCGTACCCGCATATGATCTTCTACTCAATGCGTCATCCACTACGTTTGCTTTTCTAGGATGATATTGGATGGTATGATCGTAATCTTTCAACAGCTCAAGCTAACGTCGTTGCCGCAAGTTGAGTTCCTTTTGGGTGAAGAAATATTTGAGACTTTTATGATCCGTATAAATCTCCACTTTCTCCCCCATACAGGTAGTGCCTCCAAATTTTCAACGCGAAATCAACTGCTGCCAACTCTAGATCATGAGTAGGATAATTCCTCTCATATTCTTTGAGTTGTCGCGAGGCATAGACTATGACTTTCCCATGTTGCATGAGAACACATCCTAACCCTTTGCCTGAAGCATCGCTGTAGATAACAAATCCATCCGAACCAGATGGTATTGTCAAAACAGGTGCCGAAATGAGTCTCCTCTTGAGCTCTTGGAAACTCATCTCGCATTCCTTACTCCATACGAATTTTATATCTTTTCGAGTCAGCTGAGTTAACGGAGTAGCGATTCGAGAAAATCCTTCCACAAATCTCCGATAATAATCACATAAGCCCAGAAAAATATGTACTTCGGTCACCGACTTCGGTTGCTCCCAACTTTGTATGGCTTCAATCTTTACAGGGTCAACAGATACTCCATGTTTTGACACCACGTGCCCAAGGAATGCTACTTCCTCAAGCCAGAACTCGCATTTCTTTAGCTTGGCATAAAGCTTGTTATCGCAAAGCATTTGGAGTACCAGCTTCAAATGGTGCTCGTGATCTTCATGGCTTTTGGAATAGATGAGGATGTCATCAATAAAGACAAAAACAAATTGATCCAAATATTCCTTGAATACACGGTTCTTCATATCCATGGAAGCAGCAGGAGCATTAGTCAATCCAAAAGATATGACTAAGAATTCATAATGCCCGTACCGAGTTCTAAAGGTAGTCTTTGGAATATCCTCAGTTTTAATCTTCAGCTGATGATATCCAGAACGAAGATCGATCTTTGAAAAGAATTGTGCTCCTTACAACTGGTTGAACATGTCATCAATGCGAGGTAGCGGATACCTTTTCTTGATGGTGACATGGTTCAATTCTCGATAATCGATATAAAATCGCATACTCTTGTCTTTCTTCTTTACGAATAAAACAGGTGCACCCCAAGGAGATGTACTAGGACGAATGAAACCGATGTCTAACAACTCCTGTAGTTAGACCTTTAACTCCTGAAGTTTAATAGGAGCCATTCGATATGGGGTTTTAGAAATGGGTTTTGTACCAGGTTCAAGGTCAATAAAGAATTTAACTTCACGTTCTGGGGGTAGACCGGGAAGTTCTTCAGGAAATACGTCAGGAAATTCACTAACAATAGAAATATTATTCAAATCTGATGCGTTTTTGTTAAAATTCGTGACATGGGCTAAGAAAGCTTGACATCTGTTTTTCAATAAACGAAAAGCTTTATAGGTTGATATGACAGTGATTGACTTTAGTGGTTTGGTTGCTTGAATTCGCATAACAGGTTGGTTAGGAATATGAAAACTAACAACCTTACGAAAATATTCAATTTTGGCATGATGAGTGGTTAACCAATCAATCCCTAAAATCACATCAAACACAAGTATCTTTAAAGAGATAAGATTAACAGGTAATGTGATTGTGCCAACTTGGATCAAACAAGATTTATAAACAGTGGATGCAATGAAGGTTTCTCCTAACAGAGTCTCAACAGATAAGTCAAAATCTAGTTTCTCCGGAGTCAAGTTTAAACGTTGAGCACAAGCAGGAGAGATAAAAGAATGGGAAGAACCGGTATCTGGTAAGGTATAAACTTTGCAAGAGTTCAAGATTAGCTTACTCGTGATCACCTCGTTCGGGTTTCTCGCGTTTTGGCCAGTCACTACAAACGCGGAGAGGAGGACGACCGCCAGTTAGATGCTACAGATGCGGAGAGAAGGAACACATAAGTCCAAACTGTTCACAGCCTTCCAAGGTGTGTTTCAATTGTGGAAAAGATGGTCATATAGCCTGATTTTGTCAGGTAGCAAAGTCAAGTCCAACTGGGACAGCGGCACTTAAGGCGACTACGGACAAAACAAAATCGGTGGTTCAAGGGAGGGCGTTTGTCGTGACTGGCCAAAACGCGAGAAACCCGAACGAGGTGATCACGGATAAGCTAATCTTAAACTCTTGCGAAGTTTATACCTTATTAGATACCGGTTCTTCCCATTCTTTTATCTCTCCTGCTTGTGCTCAACGTTTAAACTTGACTCCGGAGAAACTAAATTTTGACTTATCTGTTGAGACTCCGTTAGGAGAAACCTTCATTGCATCCACTATTTATAAATCTTGTTTGATCCAAGTTGGCACAATCACATTACCTGTTAATCTTATCTCTTTAAAGATACTTGTGTTTGATGTGATTTTAGGGATTGATTGGTTAACCACTCATCATGCCAAAATTGATTATTTTCGTAAGGTTGTTAGTTTTCATATTCCTAACCAACTTGTTATGCGAATTCAAGCAACCAAACCACTAAAGTCAATCATATCAAGCTATAAAGCTTTTCGTTTATTGAAAAATAGATGTCAAGCTTTCTTAGCCCATGTCACGAATTTTAACAAAAACGCATCAGATTTGAATAATATTTCTATTGTTAGTGAATTTCCTGACGTATTTCCTGAAGAACTTCCCGGTCTACGCTCAGAACGTGAAGTTGAATTCTTTATTGACCTTGAACTTGATACAAAACCCATTTCTAAAATCCCATATCGAATGACTCCTATTGAACTTCAGGAGTTAAAGGTCCAATTACAGGAGTTGTTAGACATCGATTTCATTCGCCCTAGTATATCTCCTTGGGGTGCTCCTGTTTTATTCGTAAAGAAGAAAGACGGGAGTATGCGACTTTATATCAATTATCGAGAATTGAACCATGTCACCATTAAGAAAAGGTATCTGCTACCTCACATTGATGACCTGTTCAATCAGTTGCAAGGAGCACAATTCTTTTCAAAGATCGATCTTCATTCTGGATATCATCAGCCGAAGATTAAAGCTGAGGATATTCCAAAGACTGCCTTTAGAACTCGGTACGAGCATTATGAATTCTTAGTCATGTCTTTTGGATTGACTAATGCTCCTGCTGCTTTCATGGCTATGAAGAACCGTGTGTTTAAGGAATATTTGGATCAATTTGTTTTTATCTTTATTAATGGCATCCTCATCTATTCCAAAAGCCATGAAGATCATGAGCGCCATTTGAAGCTGGTACTCCAAATGCTTCGCGATAACAAGCTTTATGCCAAGCTAAAGAAATGCGAGTTCTGGCTTGAGGAAGTAGCATTCCTTGGGCACGTGGTGTCAAAACATGGAGTATCTGTTGACCCTGTAAAGATTGAAGCCATACAAAGTTGGGAGCAACCGAAGTCGGTGACCGAAGTACGCATTTTTCTGGGCTTAGCTGATTATTATCGGAGATTTGTGGAAGAATTTTCTTGAATCGCTACTCCGTTAACTCAGCTGACTTGAAAAGATATAAAATTCGTATAGAGTGAGGAATGCGAGAAGAGTTTCCAAGAGCTTAAGAGGAGACTCATTTCGGCACCTGTTCTGACAATACCATCTGGTTCGGATGGATTTGTTACCTACAACGATGCTTCAGGCAAAGGGTTAGGATGTGTTCTCATGCAACATAGGAAAGTCATAGCCTATGCCTCGCGACAACTCAAAGAATATGAGTGGAATTATCCTACTCATTATCTAGAGTTGGCAGCAGTCATTTTCGCGTTGAAAATTTGGAGGCACTACCTGTATGGGGAGAAAGTGGAGATTTATACGGATCATAAAAGTCTCAAATATTTCTTCACCCAAAAGGAACTCAACATGCGGAAACGACGTTGGCTTGAGCTGTTGAAAGATTACGATCATACCATCCAATATCATCCTAGAAAAGTAAACGTAGTGGATGACGCATTGAGTAGAAGATCATATGCGGGTACGAGTGCGATATTTTCAACGCAAAGGCCTATTGTGTATGACTTGCAAAGGATGGAGATAGAGTTAAAGAATCCAGGGACCCACGTGATGATATCAAATATACGAGTAGAACTGAGTTTAATTGATAAAGTTAAAGCTGCTCAAGCTACAGACTTGGAGCTTATGCGTATAAAAAAGAAAGTGCAAGAAGGTGTTATTCCAGAAGCAAGAATCGATGAAGAAGGAATACTTCGAGTCAACTCCAGACTTTGTGTTCCTAACTATTCTAACTTAAAGCATAGAATAATGATGGAGGCACATAACACACCTTTTGCAATTCATCCTAAGAGTACCAAAATGTATCATGATCTTCGACATACATTTTGGTGGACCAATATGAAGAGAGAGATAGCAGAGTTTATATCGAGGTGTTTAACTTGTCAACGTGTAAAGGCGGAGCATCAAGTGCCAAAGGGTTCATTGCAACCACTTGAGATTCTGAAATGAAAGTGGGAACACATTACCATAGATTTCATTACGAGTCTTCCCAAGGTTTCTCAAGGAATAGATGCGATTTTGGTTATTGTTGATAGATTAACCAAGTCTGCTCATTTCTTTGCCTATACGGGAAACTTATTCCCTTGAACGTCTTGCTCGTATGTACGTAAATGAGATTGTGAGATTGCATGGCATGCCAGTATCCATTGTTTCGGATCGTTACCCAAGATTCACTTCACATTTTTGGGATAGCTAGCAGAAAGTTATGGGCACAGATTTACGATTCAGTTCGGCATACCATCCTCAAATGGACGGACAATCAGAGAGGACTATTTAAACTTTTGCAGATCTATTAAGATTCTGTGTCCTAGATTTCAAAGGGAGTTGGGATAAGTACCTACCATTGGTGGAATTCTCCTACAACAATAGTTATCAAGCAAGTATAGGCATGGCTCCATTCGAGGCGTTGTATGGAATCCAGTATGCTGGGACGAGGTGGGTGAAGCAACGTTGTTAGGACCAGAATTGGTACGTATGACTAAAGAAAAAATCTAAATGATCCGACAACGTATACAAATGGGATAGGATCGACAAAAGAGTTATGCGGATCATCATCAAACGGACGTGGAATTTAATATTGGGGATCATTTACTGTTACGTATTGCTCCATGGAAGAGAGTTACAAGATTTGGGAAGAGAGGAAAGCTCAATCCACGATTTGTTGGTCCATTTGAGATTCTTGATCGAATTGGAATGTGGCCTATAGACTCGCATTGCCTCCAAGCATGTTTCGTATTCATAATATTTTTCATATATCTATACTTCGTAAATATGTGAAAGACCCGAACCACATTATTGCGTTAGAACCAGACGAGGTAGCCGAAGATTTAACGTACGAGGAGGTACCTGTCAAGATATTGGATAGGAAAGAGCATATCCTACGAACAAAGGTTGTACCACAAGTTAAGGTTTTGTGGAGGAACCATGCTATTGAGGAAATGACTTGCGAGTTGGAATCAGAAATGAAAGCGAGGTATACTCACCTTTTTGAAACACCAAGTACGTACGTCAATTTCGAGGATAAAATTTTATAAGGAAGGGAGGTTGTAAGACCCCAACTTATTCATAAACAAAATCGAATTTTCTCTAATTATTATTTTGAATAATAAGGAGTTAATTTGATATAATGCTTTGGTTATGAGTGAAATGTGTAAATTTTGCAAAATAAGCAAGTGGTTATAAAATATTTATTTTTGTCGGAAAATATTCGTTTGGTCGTGGAATATTCTTGCTGCCGGAGAATATTCGTACAACGGCGCAGTCATTTGTGGGCCCCATAACAGAATAACTGTCGGATGAAGAAAACGACAAGTTTGAGCTTTTATAAATAACGGCGTAATCATTACCGTTAACACTGTTAGAATACCCGGTGGTTAAAATACAGTAATACGCATGGTTACACAGTAGCACACGTACGATATTGCATAGTATATTTGAATTATTGATTCTTACATAAGAAGACACTACTCAATAATTGTTACAGTAATTACTATTCAATATTTTATTTTATTGATTCAATAATTACTGCATTGATATTTTATATTATTGTTGTTTCAATAATTGTCACTACACAGTATTTTTCATTATCAGATCAATAATTCATATTATTTGAATAATATTATCCGATAGCATTATTGGCAATGTCTAGAAAGTTCTTTCAAAGGAGAGGTTTGGTCACCTAATTGCGCGCCGGTAAGGAGAAATCTTTATCGGAAAGCCCCCTCTTTCTTGGGAACGGCCTTGTTGTCATAATTGTGATTCTGTAATATTATTTGTGAATATAAATGAAGGATATAGAAATATTTATTTTATATGATTATAAATGAAAAAATTAATGCTGAGGTGTTTTATCAGTATTTTGTCGGAATAGAGGTATTAAAAATCATCCGTATGTGAATTTCGGGCATTTTTCGTTTGGAATTTGAAAAAACTTAAAGCTAAAAAGTTGTAGAGAATTTAATTTCCTATGGAATGGACATAAAATTCATATTTTTCTGATAAAATGGCTATTTGTTATGAACTATTGAAGTTTCTGATTATTGTTTAAATGATAAAATATTTTGGAAATTTCTAAAATTGGTGGGCCCCACTTTGGTGTGTGAGAAATGTGCTAAAATTTTATTTCAAATGTGGTGGGCATGAATAGTAACAGGTAAAGCCATCAGATAGCAAGTTAAGTCTGCTTCGGCGTTCTAACATTTTCCTATAAATAGGGCGCTTAGTTAGAATTGAAAATCATACCAGAAACAAGTTTTTTTTTTCTCTCTCTCTCTCTCTATATATTATCGAGCGTATTTTGTGAGTATTTAGATACTTTGAGAGTTGTTATTCAGTGCAAGTTTTTTTCAGCATCATATCCGATATTCCATTCAGAAATATTATTCTTTTGAGGTAAGGGATGTTATTTTCTTCTTATATAATATTATTTTCTTCAATATCATTATGTTGAATTATTTATATTAGTTTTATTGTAGAATTTCTATCTTTTTGTGTCAGGGTTACTATTCACGTATACGACACTATTCACCGAAAAATAAAATTTTCTCTTTTTCATCCCAGATGTTTAGTAAGGTTACTATCTTTGATTGTATCCATGTTTTGATCGTTATTCTTGAATTTTACTCCATTATGGTTTATTATGGAGTATTTTTAAACTTGAATTATCTAAAGTACGAATCTCTAAACTTTGTCCTTTTATCTTACTGGATTCGTTCACTAAAATGTTTTTCATCATCCTCAGTCCTTAATGGTAATACTTGTTGAATATCTTTGGCCTGTAGTGCAAAGATGAATGATTACCTGATGAATATCTTTGGCCCGTAGTGCAAAGATGAACATGTGTTGAGATGAACATGACCAACTGGGGATACAAATGAATATTTTTGGCTCGTAGTGCAAAGATGAATATTGATTGATGTTACAAGGATAAAATATTGATGATGGACTTTTAAATTCATAGATGATAGTAGATTTCATTCTCTACTTAACTCTTCTAATGAATTGTTATTTTCGCTGTAGTTGTTGATCTAAAACTTGTTGTATATTATATTCTATCAGATTTTTCCCTGTTGAAGACTATTGATAATTTGTTGTATATTATCTTAGTTATAATATTCTTTACTGGGCTAGTTGAGCTCACCCTTTTCCTTTTTGTTCCATTTTTCTTCTCAGGAGGTGAGAATATAGTAGGAACTAGCCGGGGTATGGAGTGATGGTTCTAGAAAGTTGTTTTAGCAGTCCTCACTATTTTTATAAAATAGTGTATCAATAATTATAATGAGGACTCCTTTTGAGTTTTAATACTGTCTATTATACAATATTTGTATTTAAACTCATAGTATATGTGTTGTCGTATTTTGCACGACAATTGTATTAATGAAGTTGTATTTATTTCTGTACCATGTATTTGACAACTCAGAATGGGTGATGTATACCCATTTTGGGGGCGTCACAAGTTTACTAACTTTTTGTTTGGCTATGATTTTCTGTTAGGATCTGCATGTTTAAATTTGATGATATGATATTTCTAATTTATAATTATTCAGTAGTTTTTGTAAAGTCCTTAATATGATAATGGTGTACAAGGACTTAGAATAGAAAGATCAAACTTGTTAGGTTGATCTATTGAGCTGAATTGATGTATAAATGATAGGATAAAATCGATCGCATAGTAATGTTAATCGATCTTAAAGTTGCTCTATCATTTCGTAGTGTTTATTAAAGATAATAGAGTTAGTTATGCTATCGTCGAGCATCAGGTGTTAGATTATAGAGTCTGACAGAAGTTCGCAGAGTTAAATCAAGACAACAGAGTCTGCAGAAAGATTGTAGAGCTCTCTCAAGGATCGTAAAGTAAAGCAAAGATCTTAGAGTCTGCTCTAAGATCATACTGTACAGAAATATAGCAAATTCTACTTAAGGATCGTAATGTACTCATCGTAGAGAGTCATTCTTAGAGTAGATAGTAGAGAGCACATCGTAGGGTGTCTATCTACTCGTAGAGGAAGCAATCACAGGGCATAAGATTGATGAATCGATTTTATACCTGCGAATTAAGTATTTTTGGCTTGATGGAATTGTGTGTTCTTGGTTATTTTATGTTACTTTTTATGTGTTTTTTTTTGTTTTTGGTGTAAGATTGAAAACCAAGCTTGGAATGGTTTTTGGAATTAAAAGTCGTTCATTATCAATCATTAGTGAGCAATAGCGTTCAACGACGTGCGACAAATTGGCTCGACGTTCAGCCAAGTGTGTCGTGCATCGGGCATGTGTGCCAGGCATAGATAGATGACAACAGGTGTTGAGCAGTTACGACATGCATCAACGCGTTGGGGCAGCGTGAGACACGTGCACTTGGGGGCGGGGCGACCCAGCGCAACATCGCTAGATTTGGGCGCCTGGGAACTTGTAACACCCCCAAATTCGGGTACTTCAATCTCACAGATTTCGTTTTCACTATCTAATTAATCACATTTATCTACCCATAAGTAAAGGATGTGAACAAAACTCACAAACTTAAATATTAATCCTCCCATTAAAGGGTTACATAATCTCAAAAATAAATCCCAGGTTATCTAACCTTTATTACATCATTTGCGAAAAAATAATATAATTTAAATAAGTCTTATTACATGAACTTTATCAAATAAAAGTAAACTAATCTTTATCACTTGTTCATCTTGCCTTTACTTTTGCTAGTAGACGACTCATCAGATTTTTCAACCTTAGCTTCAATGTTTTATGCAAGAGTGAACAAACAATTGCTCACAAGAATAACAATAGCAATAATAACATGAGAACAATCAATCAATACCGGGTAATATAATCTTTTCTGAATAATAGAAAACTCCACTTTTGAATCAAGATAAGAAAACAAGATCAAAAGTACATCTGATGGTCACAAGACCATGAACTATGTCCTAGATTATTAAATATATCTACTTAAACCTTTAGCAATCATTAGACTATATAAACCTTTCTTCTCGTACTCAGGGGGATTAGCCCCTCATACAATGTATTGTGAAAAAACATTTAAACGCTATTGCGTAATATAATCCCCTACATTAGGGTTGTTCATCTCAGCTTTGACATTATAGTCTGCAACAAAGGAAGTTTAGTTTGGATTGACTTCAAGGGTAATTTGAATTTTTAGAACGTTCATCAACTAAAGATTAGTTTAATCATAAAGGATTCGATAATCATTAAAGGGTTCGATATCAACATAACACTGTAAAGTGGTATTTTAGAAATGACAATAGCACAATGAATCTTAACTGAATAAACATCATATAACGAAATATTTCTTTCAAGAAGTATTAGAAAGCTTATTAAAACCATAGACATTGAAACAACATAAACAAACTTGCCAAATTATAAATTAGCAAAGGTTAGGGACTCATTCAACTGAACAATAGAATCAAGAAACTTGCATGTAATAACAAGTTAAGGATAGGAAACTTGCTCATTAAAAAATTAGGGTTAAAGAACTTGACTCGAGTGTTAGCTACACAATTATAACTCGTTCTCCAATTATCCTACATATCTCATTTAGAATCACAATACCAATTAGTTATAATGTAACTAACATCATTGATTTAACTCTCCACTTTAGTACAACTTAGTAACTTAGTTCATGATTTGAACTTCCTAACTAACCACATAACACAAATTTAAAATTTCTATAAGCGTACAACATAAGTCTTAGTATTCAAATTCTCAAAACAAGAAGTTAAAGTCTCCTAAATCTTGCCAAATCATAGCTTATAATTCAACTTTGTGATTACATACTCATGTTACATCTTAATACATGCTTAACACTTCTTCACGTTCAATAGGATAGGTTAGATTAGGTGTGACGCCCCCAAAATAGGTATATATCACCCATTCTGAGTCGCTAAATACATGGTACAAAAACAAATACAACTTTATTAATACAATTGTCGTGCAAAATACGACAACACATATACTATGAGTTTAAATACAAATATTGTCTAATAGACAGTATTCAAACTCAAAAGGATTCCTCATTATAATTATTATCATACTATTTTATAAAATAGTGAGGACTGCTAAAACAACTGACTTGAAACATCACTCCACACCCCGACTAGTTCTTGCTATATTCTCGCCTCCTGAGAAGAAAAATGGTAAGCTTAACTAGCCCAATAAAGAATATTATGACTAAGATAATATACAACAATTTATCATTAGTCTTCAACAGGGAAAAATCTGATAGAATATAATAGACAACAAGTTTTAGATCAACAACTGCAGTGGAAACAACAATCCATTAAAAGAGTCAAGTAGAGAATGAATTCTACTATCTTCTAAGATTTAAAAGTCCATCATCAATATTTTAATTCTGTAACATCAATCAATATATATCTTGAATCAATTATTCATCTTTGCACTACATGCCAAAGATATTCATTTGTATCACCAGATGGTCGTGTTCATCTCAACACTTGTTCATCTTTGCACTACGGGCCAAAGATATTCATCATTTAATCATTCATATTTGCACTACAGGCCAAAGATATTCAGTAATATCATCATTTAAGACGGAGGATGATGAAAAATATCTTAAAGAAAACGAATCCAGTGAGACAAAATGACAAATATTAGGGATTCGTATTACAGTTTATCCAATTTCAAAAATACTCTAAAGTAATTAATTGTGGAGCAGAATTCAAAAATAAATATCAAAACATGGATACAATCAAAGATAGTAATCACAATAGACAACTTGAACAAAGAAAAAAAATTTATTTTTCTGTGAATAGTGTCGTATTCGTGAATGGTACTGTATACGTGAATAGTGTCGTATACGTGAATAGTAACCCCGACACGAAAAGGTAGA